>JAJJLH010000150.1:0-98047 GCA_023806865.1 Isotricha sp. YL-2021a
CCCAATCCCCAATCCCCAATCCCCAATCCCCATTAATATTTTTATAAATTAATAAATTAAAAAAAATAATTAATTGTTTTAAATTAGAATATTTAAAATATTTTTTTTAAAAATATTTTTATATAAATAATAATATTAAAAAATAATATTTTGGAAAAATAATATAATAAAGATTTATCAATATTAAATTATTTTTTGTTAAAATAATCTTTATTTAATATTAAAATTCATTTTAATAATATATATAATAATTAAATTTATACACTCATAGAATTAATTATTTCTTGCAATTTATTTAACGTAATTTTATCAACACAATAGCTTATACCAAGTGATAATAATCTTTTTAAAAATCTAATTTTTCTTTCTTTCGAATCAAATAAATATTCTTTTTTTAAAATTTCATTAACATTTTTTATTAAATCATCTCTACCACTTAAGCTTTGAATAACATTTTTAGTATATTTTTGTATTTGTCTATTAAATTTCCAATTTTTTAAATCATCTTTAAAAATAGAAAACTTAGTAGTCATTTTAATAATATTATCATTTTTATTTTCTATAATATTATCTCCAAATGAAAATTCTTTAAATTCTTCAATTAAAGGAATAGTATTATCAACATTATTTTCAGGTTCACTTAAAGAATCACTTTCAAAAGTAGAAGAAGTCATTAAAATTTTATTATTAGAAATTTCAGAATCATCTCTACTTCTTTTATTATTAGTAATATTTAATTCTTCTTTTGTTTCAGTTGAAAATTCTTGGTTATAAATATTATCTTCATTATTATATAAAATATTATTATTTATAAAATTAGGATTTGTTGCATAAGTTTCTTTTCTTGTTCTAAATTGATTACCAAATAAATCTAATATTAAATATTTTATTTCTTCATCTTTTATTCTTATGTCTTTTGGATGAGTTGGTTTTGTGTAAATTTCACTATAATTACCCATAAAGGCAATGTCTTCATTATAATTTAATAAATAATTATTATATTCTTTTTGCTGATTTAAATTCTTTTGATTGTCATTTTTATTTTTTATTTCTTTATTTATATTTAAACATTTATTTAAGAAATTATTATAATCTTCTTCTTCATTTTTCATATTATAATTTTTTAGCATATCTAATTTATCTTCTTTATATAATATTTCCTTTTTACAACAAGGTGAATTTTGTATGAATTGATGTTCTGATTTATTTAATAAAAACATTTTATTTATTTCATAACGTTGAATGCAATCTCTATGAAATATAATTTTAAATTCATTTAAAAGACTTTTACTAATATAATCTTTTTCTATTTGTTTCATTATTGTATCTTTATCATATGATAATATTTTTTTATTTTTTAAAACAAGGGCACCATAAAATTTATAATAAAAAAGAATATTTTTAAAATATTTATCAGCTTGAATTAATAATTCTGCCTTATTACCATTTTTATATTTATTTATGAGATTATTAAATTCATTATAATCAAAAGGTAAATTATCATATTTACATTTAATTTTATTAGTTAATAAATTTACATTTTGAGATGTTATTAATTTTTCAAAAAACATTCCTAAATTTGTATTTTGTTTATCTTCAATTTTTAATATTTCATTAATTAATAATTTATCAAAAGAGCATTTAATAATTGCAAAAGGTTTATTATAAATTTCTATATCATTAATATTAGTAGTTATTTCAAAATATATATTATCTTTATAATTTTCTAAAAAAGATTGAATAGATAAATTAACAGTTGCTTCAGAAGTAGCAAGTAAATTAATAATAAATTTTTTATCTTTTATATCATATTCATCATAACAATCTTTTAAAATATTAAAATTAAATTTAATATTTGATGAAGTTTTATATAAAGGAATAGCTTTTTTAACAGGTAAAAATTTATTTTCTTTTTTAATTAAAATTTCATCTGGGAAAGGCCATTTATCTTGTATAATTTCATTATAAGGATATTCAATAGAGGTAATCATTTTTTTATTTTTAGAATTCATTAAAAATTGAATATAAACTCTATTATATTGTAATATTTTATCATTTAATTCATTCATAGTTTTTATTAAAGTTTCCATTTTAGTTGCATTATAAATTCTCCCACCACATAATTTACAATATCTATTTAAAGTCTCATAAGAAGAATTAGAATTATTTAATGATGAATCATTTAATATTATTCCATATATTGATTGATCCCATCTAAATATTTCATTAAATAATTTTGGTAATTTATCTTCTGGAATATTAGTAACATTTTCATAGTTCATTATACAATTTGTATTAGAAATATCCATTAATGAAACATTTGGATCTTTCATTATTTTTTTTGAATTTGATAATATACCACCATCTGTTATAAAAATAATAAATGAATTTTGAATTTTACTAAATAATCTTCCTAAAAAATGCTTTTCATTACCTATTTTTCTTATATGATTTACCATATTAAATGCATTTCTAAATGCAAAATCAAAGTTTGTAAAATCACAATTTATTTTTAGAGAATGTAATTGATATAAAAAATGTTCTGTTGAAGAATTCCAATTACAAATTAAACTATCTTCTAATGATTCATTTAATGTAATTAAAAAAAATTTATCTGTTTTTGTTTGAAATTTACTATTTGTATAATCTCTTCTTAATACAAAATATTTTATTGCACTTTTTGCACTATCAAAATAAGATATTCCATCAAATGTTTGATCCATTGAAATAGATGTATCTAAGATAAAGACAAAATTCATTTAAAATAATTATTTATTTTTATTATTATTGGATAAAATATAAAAATGAATATTTTTTATATAAATAATAAAAAGATATAAATCTATTTTTATTTTAATATTCCTATTTCTTATTTTTCATATTGAAATTATTAGAAAAAATAAAAAAAAATTAAGAAAAGAAAGACAAAATCATATTTTACTAAATTTAAAAACATTCTAATTTAATTAAAAAAAAATAAAAAAACCAAAAAATAATTTATTTATATTAAAAATTAAAATTAATGAATAATAATTCAACATCAATATTTAATTTATTAAACGAAAATACCTCAACAAATAATAATATAGATAATATTGGAAAAACTTCAGAATTAAGAAATGTTTCAATAAACGAAGATGAATTATTTAGAAGTAGTTCAATTGATTATTTTGGTCCAATAAATGATAATAATATATTGAACAATTTATTATCAAGTAATCAATCTTTAAAATTAACTTCAAAAAATAATTATACATCAAAAGATTTTGAAATCTTATCTTCTATAGGAAGTGGAGCTTATGCTGAAGTATATAAAGCAAAACTTAAAATTACAGGTGAAATTTATGCTATTAAAATAATTGATAAAATAAAAATTGATAGGGAAAATAAAACTTATCAAATTTTTGTAGAAAATGAAATGTTAAATTTATGTAATAATAAAAATATAATTTCTATTTATGGTTATTATGAAGATATTGATAAATTTTATCTTGTTGAAGAATATTGTAAAATAGGAGATTTATTAAAATATATTGAAAATAATGATGATTTATCTATTGACGAAATTAAATTTATCATTTCACAAATAGTTTTAGCTTTGGAATATTTAGGATCATTAAGAATTATTCATAGAGATGTAAAACCTGAAAATATTATGATAGATGGAAATTTTAATTTAAAATTAATTGATTTTGGTACATCTACTTTTAAAGGTAAAATATTAAATGAAAAAAATTATCAATTTATAGATGAAAATAGATTTATAAATGATCCATCATTTACAGAATCATATAATTATTTATTTGTGAATAATAAAATAAATGTTAATAATAATTTAAATGAATTAAATAAAAAAGAAAATAATGAAATATTAAATAAAAAATCATTTTTCTTAGATAATAAAATAAAATTTGAACCACATACTGATCAAAAAACAATAGAAATAGTAAAAAAACAAAAATTTGTAGGAACAGTTGAATATATGCCACCAGAAATAATAAATTATAATATTAATGATAAGAATAATATAAAAATTGCAGAATATTCTGATATTTGGTCATTAGGAATAACATTATTTCAATTATTAACTGGAAATACACCTTTTAATGATAAAACTGATTATTTAATTTTTCAAAATATTTCTCAAGGTAAAATTAATGAATCTTTATTAAAAGATATTGATAATGATGCAAAAGATTTAATATTAAATATTTTGAAAGTAAATCCAAAAGAAAGATTAGGTTATGATGAAATAAAAGGATATAATTATAAAATATTAAAAAATCATCCATTTTTCATTGTTGATTCTTCAAAAACTGATATTAATTCAATTAGAAGATCACTTTTATTAAAATCAAAAAGCCAAAAAATTACTAAAAATATGAATAGTAATAAAACAATTTTTGAAGTTTTAAGTTCAAATACACATGATATAAGAAGTGTAAAAACAAATAAAACAAAAATGACAGAAGAAATAACATACACTTCAAATAATTCTTTATATAATGATAATATTTGTGATAAAATATTAAAGAAAGGTTTATTAAAAAAAAGAAGTCCATATTATTATTATGATTTAAGGAGAGTTGTTTTATATGATACACCAAGAATTGATTATTTAGACCCTGATACAAAAATTTTAAAAGGTACTATTTTATTAGATAAATCATGTAAAGCTGAATTAGTTAAAAGTAATCAATTTTTATTAAAAACTCCTAAAAGAATTTATAGTTTTATGTGTAAAGAAAAATATGATATATCTCCTTGGGTTACAGTAATAAATAATGCTATTGAAAAATTTTCTGATTAATTTAAAATTATTTTATTTCATTTTTATAAATAGTAAAAAAATATAAAGTTTTATTATACAATAATGTATTTAAATAAATTAATATATATTTTTATTAGTCATTTTTTTCTTTCTCTGTTTGTGATTTATTAAAAAATTTTTCTTTAAAATATTTAATAAAAAATTTAATATCATCTAAGTAATCATTTTTATATGAATAAAATTTATAATATACACTCCATGAAATAATATATCCTAAAATAAATATAAGAAATCCACCATAAAAACAATAATCCCTCCAATCTTCATCATTAATTAAATAAATAGCAAACCAAAAAATTAATATTGCAATATTAAAAATATACAAATTTTTAATATGAGGTTTATATTCAATAAATTTATAAAAATAACCTCTTCCATCAAACTTTTCATTACTTCTTAAATAATACATTAATATTTCTTTATAAGAAAATAAAAGAAAATATGTCATTGTCCATACCAATCCTCCTAAAAAAGCAAATAAAAAATAATGACTTCCATTTCTTAAAGCCAAATAAATTTTTAAAGAAGTACTTTCTTCATAAGTAATTCTCCCCATAATTTAAAATCAAAATTTAAAAAGAAAAATAAAATAAAAAAAATAAAAAAATAAAAAACTAAAAATCCAATTTTAATTTAATAAAAAACTAAAAAAATTCTTGTATAAAAACCATAAAAAAGAAAAAAAAACCTCTACAAACCCATATTTACTTTTTTTTATCTTCATTATGGAAAAACAAACTTTCTTCATAAATCATTTTCTGTAAATTTTCTTTAGTCAATTTCATTTCATCAAAACTCCAATCAAATATTTCTTTACTAACATTTTCAAATTCATCACTTCTCAAATCTTTAAAATAAGGATGACTTAAACATTCCTTAATACTAATTCTTTTTTTAGGATGAAAAGTAAGCATTTTTTCTAATAAATCCAAAGCAAGTGGATTAGCACCAGGATATAATTTACTAAAAGGAATTTTATTTTTTTTTTCAAATTTCATAATAAAATCTTTAGCTTCTTGTTTAGAAATAAAATCTAAATCATCAGATTTAGGAGAACCTAAAATTGCAGTAATTTTCCCAATTTGATCTAAATAATGATCACCTTGGAAAATAGCTTTTCTACCTAATAACTCAGCAAAAATACATCCAATAGACCAAACATCAACAGCTTTTGTATATTCTGAAGGACATAATATAACTTCTGGTGCTCTATACCATCTAGTAATAACATATTCAGTTAATTCTTCTTGTTTATCATTATTATTATTTTTCTTATTATCATTATCATCACTTATTCCTCCTCTTCCAAGTCCTAAATCACATATTTTAATATCACAATTTTTATTTGCTAAAATATTCGATGGTTTTAAATCCCTATGAACTACACCAGCTGAATGCATGTAATTTGTACCACAGAGAATTTGATATATGAAATATTGAACATGTTCATCTGTTAATTTTTGCTTTGAATATATAACTTTATGTAAATCTGTTTCCATAAATTCTGTTGCAAAATATATATCATCAAAACCTGTTTCTTGTTCTGGTTTTTGAACATCTACTAAATTTACTATGTTATTATGGTTGAAAAAACGAAGTAATTTTATTTCTCTTACTATACGTTTTGCATCTATTAAATCTTCAAATGCATTTGGAATTTTTTTTATTGCTACTTTCTGATTGTTTGATGTATCTAAACATGCACATACTACTCCGTATGCTCCTTGACCTAAACGCTTTATGAATACATACTTTTTTGATACTATAAATGTTGAACCTGCAAAGGTAAAGGAATGCTTGTCTGGAGGAATGTTTTGAACCTTTTTCGAATTTTTTTGTTGTTGATTTGTGTCTTGGTTTTTATCCATTTTTTTTATTTTATATTTTTTTTTATTTTTTAAATATTTTTTTTATAAATATTTTTTAAGTTTTTAAAATTTTTTAATAAAATTATAATTTTTATTTGTAAAAATATATATAAAAATATTAATACAATTATACAATTAATTAAGCATAGAAAAAGAAATAAAAATACATTTCAAGAATATTGATAAAAAACAAATATAAATACTTCAAAATCATCATAAATCAAAAAAAATAATAAAAAATTTCAAAACATATCAATATATTTTTGTGTTTCTTTAATAACTTTCTCATCAAATCCCTCTTCATTTTCAACACAATTCCTATCACTTAAATTTTCTGAAATATGTTTCTCAATAGGAACATTACAATTTTGTAATATATTACTAATATTCATATTTTGAAAAGTATTATCAGGAATAAAAGGTGCAGTCATAGTAAAAGATTCCAATCTATCAAAATCAAACTGATGAAAAAAAGCATGTGTTCTCAACAAATTAAAATTACAAACTCTCTGCATTAAATTCTTATTAAGTATAATTCTAAAAAAATGATTAATATCAATAAACTTAGGTTCATAAGGTAAAACTAATTTTTTATTTAAAATTTCAAAATAAATTGCCATAGCATCATTTGCTCCTTGTCCGAAGGGAACATAACCATAAAAAATTTCAAACATAGTAATTCCAACACTCCAATAATCAGAAGAATAAGAATAACCTTTTCCCATAATAACTTCTGGTGCTAAGTAATGTGGAGTTCCACATATTGTGTAAGTTATATCTTTATCTTTTAATTCTTTTGATATTCCAAAATCTATTATTTTTAAATAACCATTTTTATCTATCATACAATTATCTGGTTTTATATCTCTATGTAATATTCTCTTTTTATGTAAATAGTCTATTATTGATAAAAGTATTCCTCCGTAAAATGTTGTTTCTTTTATATTTTTTAAATCACTTTTTTTTTTATTTTCTAAATGAGCTTTTAATGATATTCCATCTATATATTCTATTAAAAAAAATAAATTTTCTTTGTTTTTTAATGTTTTTACTAATTTAACAACAAATGGATAATTTATTTTTAACATTATATTTTTTTCATTTAAATAATATTTTCCTAAATGTTTATTTTGATATAAAGATTTAATATTAGTATTTTTAATAGCATAAAAATGTTTCATATTATGAACTAAATGAACTTTACCAAATCTACCATTACCAAGAGTTTTAACATAAAATAAATCTTTTAATTCAATATTAATATCATTTAATGAACTCATATCTTTAATAACTTTTGAAATTTGATAATCATAAACAAAATCTTCTCTTGTTAAAATATAACATTCAGTTTGACCAATTGAAGTAACTGTAAATAAGTCAATTTCTCCTGTTATATTTGGAATTTCTCCAAAACATCCACCTGCTTCTAAATATCTTATTAAATTACCTCTTTGTTCCATTTTAACTTTCCCTGTTTTAATTATGTAAAATTTTTCTGCTATTGAACCTTCTTTCATTATTATAATATTATCTTCAAATGTTTCTTTTGAAATATTTTTTGCTATTTGTAAATATTTTGTTTCTTTTAATGTTAAAAATATTGGTATTTTTTTTAATTGATTTACAGTTTCCATTAAATCCATTTTATAACTTGCATTATATTTTTTTTCATTTACTTTAATAATATCTTCCCAAGAAGCTTCTAAAATTAAACTTTCATCAAAACTAATAATTTCATCATTTAAATCAATTTTAGAATCAATAATAGTTTCACCATATATAGAACCAGTATTTGCAACAGTTTCCTTAGTTTTATTAATTATTAATTTCCCATCAATAATAATACAATATTTTTTATTTTTTGTACAATCTTTATTAAATACAATAGCACCTCCTTCATAATAAATTACTTTAAAAACTTCAAATAATTCATCTTGTGCAGTAATCATAATTTCACTTAAATTTGATTTTGGAATTATATGAATGAAAATATTATAAACAATTTCTTTTAAACTTGAATTTCCTAAAATATCATATATTGCATCATATGGTAATTCATAAACTGTTAAAGGATTTTGATCAACTGAATAAGTATAAAAAGAAGGTGAATTAATAAATAAATTAATATGACAAAATAAATCTCCATTTGTTAAAACATCAATTTTTTTAAATTTTCTAGTTTTTCTAACATTCCCATTAGCAATAATATAAATTTTATCACAAATTTCATTTTCATTTACAATAATTGAATTTGGTTTATATTCAATTAACATCATAGATTTACTTAAATCAATTTGTTTACTTTTTTCTAAATATTTAAATAAAAAAACTTTTCTTAATACTTCAACTCTTTCATTAGTAATTTTTAAATCCATATAAATAACAGCACTTCTATAAAATTCTCCACTAACACCTAATAATTTAGAAGGTATTTTTGAAATAGCTTTTTCTTTTCTTTTTCCTCCTTCTTCAAAACTATCTAACCCAAAAAAATCTCCTTTTTTTAATATAATTTCTTCATTTTTACCTTCTAAATTTTTTTCTATTATTAAAATTTCTCCATCTTCAATAATATAAAAAACTCTAGCTTCATCATTTTCTTCATATAAAGTATAATTTGATACTATTTCAAATGAAAAAAATCCAATTATAAATTCATTTATTGTATCTTCATCAAAATCATTTACTATATTATTATTAACTAAAACTTCTCTTATATATTGTTCTTGTTTTGTTGTTAATGTTTCATTTACTTTATAACTTTTTTCTGTTACCACTGTTGATTCCATTTTAACTGTTTTTTTTTCTTTTTCTGGTTTTGTTTTTCTTCTATTATATTTTTTATTTAAATTTTTAGTATCTTCTTTAAATGAATTTGTATTTTTTATAAAATAAACTTTTTTAGATGATTTTGATTTTCTTGAAGGAGAATAATATTCTATAAAACTATCATATACTCTTGAATTTTTTTTTAGTAATCTTGAACTTTGAATATTTTGTATATTTCCCATTGCTTCATTAAATAAAAAATTTTTTGCCATTAATTTTTTTTTTTCATAATACTTTTCCATTGAAATATTTTTAGGAGCAAAAGTTAATTTTTTATGTCCTTTTCTAGGTGATTTATTATTATTTTTATTTGTTTCTTTTACTCTTACAGTATTATTATCTGTTTCTAAAAATAAAACATTTTTATGTTTTGATGTATATTCATTATTTTTTTTATCAGGTCTTTTTATTATTGAATTTTGTGCTGTTGAGTTATTACTTATTTTTAATATATTTAAATTTTTATCTATAACATAACTTTCTTTTCCTACTCTTATTGATTCAATTTGATTTACATTTTTTAAACAACATACTTTTGGTACTATACAAGCTCCCATTAATTTTTTATATTTATTAATTATTAACAATTTTTAATTTTTAATATTTTATGTTATACTTTTTATACTTTTTTTTTAATTCTAAAGAATTAAAAATTTATTAAATTTAAATTTATACAAAGGTTTAAATAAATAATGGTTAATAAAAATATTTATAGGAGATATAATCAATTTTCAATTATCATTTTTAATTGTTTTAGTAGATTAAAAATAAGATCTTTAAAATTAAATTTCCTATTATATATTACGAATATAATATTCTTTCTTAATAATATAATGACAATAGATATAATATTTGACTATAAAAGAAATTTTATTGGATTACATAGTGTGATTTATTTTTTAAACCCTTTATTTTATTTTGAAGTATTAAATAATTTAATGATTTCAGATTATTCAACTTCATCAAATTTATCATCTATATCTCAAAGTAATTTAATGGAACCTTCAAAATATGAAAAAGATCAAATTTCATTATTATTTAACAAATATTTAAATGTTAAAGTTCATGAACCTGGATATTTTGATAGTTATTTAATTTTCAGAGCTTTATTTTTAGTTTTAATTACAGTTTCTTTTATGATTAATATGATTAACTTTAATCATTCAATTATTAATTTTTTTAGAAATATTTTAAGTTTTATTATTTTTTTAATTTTTCAACCTTTTATACAAATATTATTAATTCTTTATAATAGACCTTTTTTCTCTCAATTAAGTGATGTTAGAAATAATTTAAATATAAATAATATTTTTGATTTAATTATATTAATAATTTTTAATTCTTTTAGTTTTATATATTATGATTTTTTTATTTATTCTTTTGGTTTAAATCATGTTGAGTATTTTGATCATCAAAATTATTATAATTTAGAATGGTTTTTAATGATAATTAATTCAATTATTATTATTATTAGATATAATATTAGATTTTCAATTTTTTTTCAATTATTATGGTCTATAACTTTTTGCAATATATTTTATATAAAATCTTTATATTATATTTATACTATTAAAAAAAGCAAAAATGTTACATTTTTTTATTTTCTTGATTTATTATCTTTTTCTTTTTTTATTATTAGGTTTATTTCTCTATTTTTAATTAATAAATTAAATGAATTAAAAATATTTAAAAGGTTTGAAATAATTGAAATTTGTTTCTTAACATTATGTCTTTTTTCTTTTTTTAATTCAAGAAAGAAAATAACAACTTTATCTTTTTTTATAAAAAATCTAGAAAAAAAAAGTCCAAATTGCTATTTACAAATAAAGCAATATTTTAATCCAATAAATGAATTTTTTTTTGAACAACCAATAAATGTTAAAATAACAGAAAAAGTAAAAGAAAAATTATTAAAAGAATATGAATATGATATAAAATATTACTTTTGTTCAAATCAACAAGATTATAATATAATATCAGGAGGGAATGAAAAATTAAAAAGTGCATTAAATTGTGATAATAATGCAAAAAAAAAAGGAGCAATTTCATTTTCTGCAAATACATCCGCAGGTGATTTTAAAAATTATACTTATATATTTAGTCTTTTATATAATATTTTAGAAGAAATTAAATCAAGATCTAAGAGTATTAATGATCAATTTTGTATTTATAATAGAGAAAATATTTTATTTTATAAAGCTTTACTTCATTTTATTAAAGATGGAAAAACTTTTAGATCAAGATTTATTATTTTTAAATTTTTATATAATGAAAAAAATACTATTTCATTCCAATTAAATGCTATTATTAATTTTTTACAAATTTATTTTCAAAATTTTGAAAAAAGAGTTGATGATTCTTCTTTAATGTATATTATTATTTTTCAACAAATAAATTCATATTATTATAAATTATTAGATGCTTTTTATGAAATATTAAAAGGTTTTAATAATAATTCAAAAACTGAAATTATTTATAATTTAGATAAACAAAGTGATGTTATTGGAAATTCAAGAAATCAAATTAATGAACTTATTACTAAATATAATGATGTATTAAAGAATTTTCAACCTGAAAAAGAAAAATATATTTTAATAGAAGATTTAATTTTTAATCATACAATTGATAAAAATTTTGAATTTTTTGATTTTAATTATTTAGATTCATTAGTTGATAAAAATAATTTTTTCTTACTATCTATTGAAAATCAGGATTTAATAATGAAAAAAGTTCCTTTATTATATGATATAAAAACATCTAATTCAGGAATCAAATATTATGATAAAAATTTTAATATGATATTCCCTAAATTAATATCAAAAGATTTATTTAAAAAAATAAAAAAAAATATTTTATTAACACAATCATTTAAACTAGATTCAATAATTGAAACATCAGAAAATTTAATCTTAGGGATTAAATTATCATTTACAAGACTACCAACAATTGATGGTAATTTATTTATATCATGTAAATTAGAAGAAAAAGATCCTTTAGAAGAAAATAATTATGTATTAATGGATTCAAATGGGTATATTTATAGATTTGGTTTATTTTTTAGAGAATATTTTGGTTTTTCAAGATTAAATAAAAAACCAAATATTTTTAAATTATTAGGTTGTGAAAATTTTGAAATAGAAAAAAATAAATCTGAAAATTTAGAAATAATTACAAATAATATGATTAAAAATTGTAAACAATATATAGGAAGATATGTAGATACATTAAAACAAGAAGAAAAAGTAGAAGTTATTAAAAAATTAGGTATAATTTTTGGAGATCACCATTTAATAGAAGTATCAATTAAAATAGAAAATTCATATTTATCTAATAAATCAGAATTATTTATTGTACAAATTGTTTTTCCTATTTTTAAAGAAGAATTAAATGATAAAAAAAAATTTGGAGAAACTGAACAACCATTAACAGTACAAGCACCAATTTCTTTTTCAAATTCAGCATCAAGTGTAATTAGTTTTAAAGAAATGAAAGAAAATGGAGATAAATGGAATATTACAAATAGAAAAGAAAAGAATGTAAATAAAAAAGTTGATGTATTTCAAAAATTAAGTTTTTTATATAATTTATTTCTTATTTTTATTGCTATTTTCTTATGTATTTATGTTAAAATTAGATCTAATAATTTTTATAAAGAAAGATTAAAATATGAATCAATAAGAGAATTAAATGCAGAAGTTATTAGTCAAGCTTTTTTTGTTTTAAATGTTGTTAGAATTAAAGGAAGTACAAATTATAAATCTTTAGATATTGAATATCAAAATAATCTTGAAGGAATTGGAAATTTTACTGTTTTAAATTATCTTGATGAATTATTTAGATCTTCTTCAAATTATACTTTTACTATTTTTAGAAAAGTTAAAAATCTTTATACAAAGCTTAAACATGGGAATTATTTTTTTAAGAAAATTGACCCAAAATTATATCGTTTTTATACTGAAAGTGGGACTTTTGAATATTATAATTATATTAATTCTTTTGATACTCAATTAAATAATTATTATATTATTAGTAAAATTGATGGATTTTATGTTGATTATAATTTATTTGAATTTAGTGAAACACAAGTTATTGAAAATTCAGAAAGTGAAAGTGAAATAAAATTAAAAACAATGATTAAAAATGGATATGTATATTTAAATATATTTAATGAAGTAAATTATTATGATAAAATGAATTTTTTAAAGTATTTTAAAAGTTTTAAAATCTTTATATTTTGTGGATTTATCATATTTTTTTTTTGTAATTTATTATCAATTCTCTTTCTTTATATATCAATTAAAATATCAATAAATGAAATATGGAAATTAGTAAATAATATAATGAAAATAACAATAAAAGAAAAAAAATATTTAGAAAATAAAATAACTATTACTAAAAAAATAATATATAATGAAATGAAAGTATCATCAGGTTTAAAAACTTTAAAAAAAACATCAAAAAATGATTCAAAAAAAAATAATAATGAATATTTAATTGATACAGAAGATACATATTTATTAACTCCAAATCAAACAAAGCAAAAAATAAAATATAATTTTAGAGTAGAAAATAAGGTATTAAGAATATTATTTGGTTTAGGAATGATATTTGGAATATATATAGTATTATCATTTCCAATAATGATTGATTATTTAAATAAAATTGATATAAAAAGACAAACCTCAGAAAATTCAGATGATTTACAAGATAATATTTTTAAATATTATTTATTAATACGTAGTATAATAGTATTGAATTATTCTTATTCTCAACAAATATATGATGATATTATTCAAGTTAATGATTATATTTATGGTAATTATTCAAGCTTGAGAAATTTTATTTATAAAGATTCAAATAAAAGTACTTATGAATATAGTATTTTAATTAATTCAAATCAAGGGTGTGAAATATTAACTAAAGAAGAAAGTTATTCTGAATATTTAAAAAAAATATGTTATTATGAACCTATTTTAATTAGTCAATTTGGTAATTTACTTGCAGGTTATATTAATGAATTAAGGACTGAATTAAGTACATATTTTGCTATTGAAAAAACTTATGAAAATATTGTAAATATTTTTCATAGTAGAATATTTCAATTTTATAATATTGTTCTTTTGGTTTATTTTCAAAATTATTTAAATATTATTCAATATTCTTATACTTTTCCAAGTTTTGAAAAAGTAATTTTACAATTATCTGATTTTTTAATTACTATGTTTATTATTATAGTTGCAACTGAAATTTTAAATTATATTTTAAGTGCTATTTTTATTTTAGGAAAATTAACTTCTACAGTTAAAAATTATGAAATGATGCATAAATTTTTTTTAAATGAAGAGAAGACAAAACAAACTTAATTTAATATTTTATTATAAAAAACTAATTTAGTACATTTAAATTTATAAAAAATATTTGTAAATATAAATATATTTAATTATTATTTATTTTTAAATTAAAGTTTTCAATTTTATTATTTAAAATATTTATAAACTCATTTCCTTTTTCTTTATCAAATAACATTTGTTTTAAAATTTTTTTATTTTCAATTAAAAAAACTAAATTAACTTTTAACTTTTTCTCATTTTCAATTCTTTCAATTTTTTTTTCAATTATTTTACAAATATTATATTTATTCCCAATTATTCTTGTATTTTTTTCATATTCATTAATTTCCTTATCTTTTAAAAAATATAGAAATTGTTCATCAAAAAAGGCAAGATAAGGAATTTTATTATCTTGATTATTATTATCTTTATTATTAACTTGTTTTTTACCAAAAACAAAACGATTTAAAATACTTTTTCTTTTAACAGGTTTAATTTTAGTAAATTCAATAACTGGAATAATATCTTTTGAAATTAATGTTCCTTTTAAAAATATATAATGACATATTATATCATCTGAAAAATCTTGAATTTTTTGTGATAAAGAAATACCTTGTATATCTTCATTTATATTATTTTGAATATTGTTTTTATTTATTGAAATATTATCTTCTTTTTCATTTATAATTTTTTTTTCTTCATTTATTATATTTGATTCATTAATTTCTTCATATTCTTCTTCTTCTTCATCATCATTTACATCATATACATTTTCTTCTTCTGAGATTTGAATATTGAAAGATTTTCTTTTTTCATGTCCTATAGTTGTATTATTTAATTTATTATTATTATCATTTTTTTTTATTATTTTTGATAGTTTTTGCCTTAATAAAATACTTTTATTTTTTATTGTTGTTCCTATACTTCCAAAAACTTTTTTAATTTGAACACCTTCATTTTTTTTCATATTTTTAAATTATTTTTATAAATGTAATTAATATTTAAAATTAATTATAAAAAATTAATTTTAATTAAAAAAATAATATTTATTACTAATATTTATTATTAGATATATTATTATCTTTTTTCTTTATTGGTGTTGAACACATATTAATAATTTCTTTAATATCTTTTACAAAACTATTACTTTCATCTAACATACCTGATTTATTTTTTAATTCTTCTTCATTTTTATTGGATATTATATTCTTTTTAAAAAATTTTTCTTTTTCATTATAAGGATTTATATATAATTTTCCATAAGCATTATTACTTTTTAAATCATTAGTTTTTGGAGAATTGGAATTTGAAAAATTTGGTTTATTTGTTGAGAAAAAAGATTTAAAAAACGCTTTATTATTTTCATTCTTATAAAATTTAGATATATGATTCACAAAAGAATATTTTGAAGGACTTATATTGTAAAATTTTAACATTTTTTTCATATATATTGATTTTTTATTTAAAGTATTAGGAAATATTTTATCATTTTCTTTTTTATCATTGATATTTTGTGATATTAAGCAATTGGAATTTGTATTAATAGAATTTAAAGATTTTTTCATATTATTCTTTATTGATAATTTTTGAATTATTTTATTGTTTTTTATTTTTAAAATTCTATTTATATCATCATTTATAGTTTGATTTTCTATTTTATTAGTTGATTTTATACTTGAATTATTTTTTTTAATGGGAAATATTTTTGGTAAAATATTTTTTGAAATTTTTAACTTATTAACATAACTATTTTGTTTATTGGGAACTAAATATTTTCTTGAATAATTTTTATTCATTTTGAATAAAAATATATTATCCATTGATTCTTGTTTTTTAAAATTCATTTGATACATTGACATAATTAATAGATTTAAATATTTTCTAAAATATTTAATCTCTCCTTTACTGAATTATTATTTATTTTATTATTTTATATAAGAAATAATTATTAACAATAAAAAAAAATAAATTTTAAAATTAAATTTTTTTATATTGAGGTATCAATATGGAACAAAAGATAAAATACCCAATAAATAGAGATAAATTTAAGCAAGGTTGTATTTCAATATTTAAAAGATGGACTGCATTTAGATTAGCTTTAGATAATAATCCTCAAATATTAACATATTATAATGAAGATCAAACAGTTTTAGAAATAAATGAATATTTAGAAATGTTATATGATGATATATTAACAACAATAATAAAAAATAATAATCGTTCAAATTTAATTGAAGAAGTTTCAGATTGTTTATTTACTTTTATGTCTGATTATTTTCAAATTGATTTAGAAGATCAAAGTGATTCTGAAATTGCAAATATACTTATTAATTTATTTAATGAGTTAAAAAATGGAAAAGATACTTTGTTAAATAATTTAAAAAATAAAGAAAATAAAAGTAATATGAAATATAATGTTGATTTTCCTATTTTAGGAAATCAAAAAGTTATTTTTGAAAAAGAAGAAGAAGATATTGAAGAAAGTTTTGAAGAAGAAGAAGAAAAAAATAAAGAAAGAAATAATAATAAAATGGATACTGATGATGTAGATGAAGATGGATTTACTGTTATTAAAAAGGGTAAAGGAAAAAAATATTAAAATTTTATTCTTTATTGATAACTCATTATTATTTTAGTTTAAAATAAAAATATATAATAATAGAAAAATATTTTTTTTAAAAATTTATTTTTTTTTTTACTATTAAAATATTACAATCAATAAAAATTCTTTTTTAAATTAATTTAATGTTCATAAAATTTAAAATATTTATATCTAATAATACAAAAATTAATTAATAAATTTATAAATAATTTAATAATTATTTAAAATATATAATAAAATGATTTATATTTTTTAAATGAAATCATCTTTAAGCGCATTTTTTATATTCATATCTTTAATGATAGACATTAAATCATTTTCTTTCATTTCAGTATTAATAACTATTTCATAAGGAAAAGTTTCTTCAGGTAATTTTGTTTCCATAGAAAAATTAGGCATAAAATCAATTTTATCATTAAGTTTTTGTAAAACAAAACTTAAATATTTTCTAATTTTATTTTCTTTATTAGAATTATCATTATCAGAAAAATCATTTTGTTCATTCTTTATAATAAATAAAAAAATCCAACTTTCCCAAATATTAGAAAGTTCTTCATATAAAAAAAATTTTTTAACCTTTTTTTCATAAAAATTTAAAATGACTTGTGCATGTTGAGTTTTAATAATATTTTTTTCTAATAAACTAATTTTACTTTCAATAGTTTTTTGTAAATTTTCGTTTTTAATTTTAACATAAGTTATATTTGGAAATATACTATCACAATCTTCAAAATTAGTTTCTCCAATCCATCTATGAAAAAAAATTGTATTAAGAACAATTCTTAAAAATTCATTTATTGTTGGAAGATCATCTTCAAAATGAGGAATTTGATATGTTCCATAATTTGCCATTTTTTTCTTAATTAAAATTTAAATTAACTGTTTATAATTATTATTATTAGAATTATTTGATATTTATTTTTTTACAAATTCAATTATGTCTTATTCTGATAAGTCAAGTGAAATTACTAGTATTATTAATTCTGTTAATGCTACAATGAATAAACTTAATTTACCTATTGAAAAAAAATCAAATGAAATTAAAAATTTATGTTCTCAAATAACAAGTAGAAATAGTGAATTATATTCTGATGATTCATTAATTAAAATAAATAAAATGATTTCATTAAGAAATCGATTAAAACATTTAAAAAATTCATTAGTGAATGAAAAAAAAAATAATAATAATATATTAAATCAAAATATATTATATATTCCTAAATCAAATTCAGTATTAAATTTAAGAAAAAATATAAAAAATAATTTACCAAGTATCTCTTTAGCTAAATCAAATTCAAAAGAAACAAATGTGTCAAAAAATAATAATTTTTGTTCAAAATGTCCTCATTGTTTAAAACAATCAGGTAATGATATATTATCTGATTATTTGAGAGATATAAAAGAATCAAAAAATATTATAATTAAAGGTTGTTCTTATATAATTGAAAATTCACTTATTGAAAAAAGTGATTTAATTTTTAATATTATTGAACCAGAAACAACTTTATTAAATGAAGATTTAGATAAAGAAAGTAAAATAAAGGAAAAAGAACATTTTAATTTTAATGAATTATTAAAAAATTATAAAGATAATAATAATTTTCCACAAAAAAGAGAAATTTATAATATTATTTAAAATTATTTAAATTTGTTAATTGATGGTGATATAGAAATTGAGACATTAATTCCTAAAAATAT
The DNA here is from genome assembly GCA_023806865.1 of Isotricha sp. YL-2021a. NCBI lineage: Eukaryota > Ciliophora > Litostomatea > Vestibuliferida > Isotrichidae > Isotricha > Isotricha sp. YL-2021a. The sequence continues at coordinate 19,159 of JAJJLH010000150.1, forward strand.
TATGAAAAAATTTAATCAAAAATTAATAGCAAATGGTCATTTATTTGATTTAAAATATGATAAACTTATTTTTGATCCTGATATTGAAAATTTATTTGATAGAAAAACAAAAGACACAATTATGCAATTATTTAAAAAAAAATATTTACTATCATTAAATGATATTAAAAAAGAAAATAAAGAAAATTATTATAAATCATGTAAAAGATATTTAATATTATATTTTATATTTTTACAAGAATTAAGTGATATTTCAAGAGAATTTAAAGAAAAATCAATTTTATTATATAAATTATTTGTACATTTTTTGGCAGAACAAGATAAAAAATGGATTAATGTGATTAATAAAATGAAAGAAAAAATAAATTATTATAAAAATTTATCAAAAACTCTTTTATCACAAAAAAATAATAATACTCAAAATATAGAAGATTTAACTACAATATTATTCTCAAATAAAATATCAAAAGAAAATTTACAAAATCATAAAAAAATAATTAATCAATTAATAACAATAGTAAATGAAAAAAGAGAAGAAGTATATCAATTAGAAGCAAAAATTTCAATATTAGAACATGAATTAAATTTTTGGATAATTGATTTTAATGATTTGAAATTAGATCAAAATTTAAGAATAAAAAAGCAAAATATGAACATAGAAGAAATGAAACAAAATGTAATAGATGAATTAAAATTTAAAAATGTTGCCCCAAATGTAAAAACTTTAGTATTAAATAGTGATATATTATTATCTTTAAGTGGACAAAGAAATTATTTTTATGATTCTAAAAAATTTTATTTAAATGAAAATAAAAGATTAATGGAATTAGTAAATCATAAGCAAACAAGGAAATTATATTATAAAAAATTATATAAAAAAAATGAATTTGAATTTGAAAATGAAAAAAGAAAATTAAGACAAAAAATTGATTTTTTACAAATAAAAATGGATATTATAAAATTAGATGAATCAACTCAAACTGATATTGATTATTATAAATTTAATAAATTAATAAAAAATAATAATATAATTACAATAAATAAAAGATTAATTCAAAGTAAATTAATTGATATAGTTGAAGAAATAACATATAATACAAAAGAAATTGAAGCTTTAGGAAAACAAAGTTTATTAAATTTAATACCTGATTTATATAGAAGAAAAGCAAAAGATAATATTTTAAAAGAAAAAGAAAATTTACCAAAATTAAATTTTGATGAAATTTTTTTAGAATATATGAATGAAAAATTTAAATTAAAAAAAATAGTAAAACAAAATTGTGAAAAAACAATTAAAGCAATTTTAATTTATGAAAAAGAAGATCCTCGAATTTTATTATTTAAAAGATTTTTAGGAATAGATAATAAAGATAAAATATTAAGAGAAGTTTTTGATATTTATTTATTATTATTACAAAATTTACCTATTTCATTTGATAAATTATTTTATGAAACAAATTATTTATCTTTTGTTATGGATACTAATTTTTGTTTTGAATGTATTCATTTAATTTTAAGTTTTTATAAAATATTAAATAATGTAATTGATATTATTATTAGTAATTCAACAGTTTATGAACAAGTTTCTAAAAATATAATTTCTTTAACTGAAGAAAAGAAAAAAGATTATTTTTATTTATTTAGATTTAATGAAAAAGAAATTATTTTCTTTCAAAAATTAATAAATGAGTTAAAACAAAATATAAAAGAAAAAGAAATTGAAATAATAATATCCCATTTAAAAGAATCAAATAATTTATTCAAATTAACAAATAATGATTGTTATAATATAATAAAAAGAAATTTTATAATTAATGAAAATAATACAATAAATTTAGATCAATTTTTAGAATTTTTTGTAAATAAATTAGCATTTAGAATTCATATATATAAATTTTGTGAAATAATATTTAATGCAATAGATTATGAATTTGAAGCAATTGTTAAAATATGTAAAAAAACAATTATAGAATTAAGAATTGGAAATGGATTAATTTTTTTTAAAGATTTTGAAGAAGTCTTAATGAAATTAATTAATAATAGTAGTATTAAATGGAAACTTTCACATTATTTTAATGATGCCTGTAAAACTGATAGTAGAGATTTTATTTCTCATGAAGAATTAATTTCTTTTATTATTAATAATAATGATATTTTAAGTTTTATTTTTGAACAAAATGAAAATGAAATTGTACCAAAACCAGAAGATATAAAAAAGAAAATTTCATCTTAGAAAAAATAATTATAAAATTTTTTTAAAATCTTTTCTTGTATCTAATTATGAGTTTGTAAATGAAAAAAAAATTAATTGTGTAGTATAAAAGTAAATTTAATTGGTCTTATTGTTTTTTATGAAATTAAATTTTTCTAAATAATATATATATAAATTATAATTTAAAATATATATTTTTATTGATTTTTTTAAATAGAAAAAAAAATAATTTAAAAAATGGAAAGTACAGAAGAATCTATAAATATAAAATCAAAAAAGAATAAAATAAATTCTATCAAACAAAATAATAAAAATTCCCTTAATGCAAATTTAAAAAAAACATCAAATAATCAAAAAACAATTTTACCAATAATAAATAAGAATATAAATAACAATTCAAATAATTCTGATATTCATAAAAATATTCCATTAACTGCAACAGAAAAAAAAAGAATAACAAAATCTCAAAATCAAAAAATAATTGCAAAAGATAAATCTCAATCAAGAAAATCAAATAAAAATTTAGCTCCAATAAAATTAAAAAATAATAAAAAAACATTTGAATCAAATAAAGTAACAGAAAAAGATATTATTTCTGAAAAAGAAGAAGAAGAAGAAGAAAAAAAAGAAAAAGAAATTAAAAATCAAATATCAGATTTTTTTCATTTTCCAGAATCAAATAATGATTATATATTATTTAAAAATTCCAAATTTGACTTATATTCAATTCACAATTCCTTATTTGAAATAAGAGAAAAAATAAAACTTCCTTTAAATTACAAAGTAAAAATGAATAGATATGGAAATATGCCAATTTGTTTAACAGAAACTTGTAAAAATGCAGGAATTCAATTAACAAAAAATATGGATGGATGTAATATTGTATGGAAATTATTACATCCTGATAAAATGAGAGAATTAATAAGAACAATTAATAAATGTCAAAAATATAATCATTTTCCTACAACTTATCAATTAGGAAGAAAAGATAATATGTATAGACATTATAGATATTATAATAAAATTTTTCCTAATGATTATAATTATACACCTTTAACTTTTATTTTACCTTTTGATGGTGATAAATTTGAAGTTGAATATAATAAAAATAAAAAAAAAAATTTATGGATTGTTAAACCTGTTAATATGAGTCGAGGAAGAGGTGTTCATATTTTAAAAAATGAAGAAGAATTTAAAATAATTAATAAAAAATCAGAAAAATTAAATATAACTCAATATTTAGTTAGTAAATATATTTCAAATCCTCATACAATAAATCAAAAAAAATATGATTTAAGAATTTATATTTTAATTACATCATATACTCCTTTAAAAATTTATATATATAATAATGGTTTAGTTCGTTTTGCTACTGAAAATTATGAAAAGGGAAATTATAATAATATATTTATTCACTTAACAAATTATTCAATTAATAAAAAAAATGATAAGTATAAAAGTAATCAAAATGATAATGAAAATGATGATGAAAATGAACCTGATGATTCATGTGATAAATGGTCACTTCATGAATATAGAAATCATTTTATTAAAAATAATCAAAATCAAATTTTTAATCAAATCTGGATTCAAGTTAAAGATATTATTATTAAAACTATTATGTCAATTGCAAATGATGCAACTAAAGAAATTTCTTCTAATAAAATTAATACTATGTTTGAAATTTATGGTTTTGATATTATGATTGATAGTAATTTTAAAGCTTGGTTAATTGAAGTTAATGTTAATCCTTCTTTACATTGTTCTTCTCCTTTAGATTTAAATATTAAAAGTGATTTAATTGCTGATACTTTTAATATTGTTGGAATACAACCTTATCATCAACAAGTTAATGAATTAATTTTTCATATTGAAAAAAAAAATGATTTACCTCAAATTATTAATAAAAATGAACAAGGGAAAAAATTGGTTAATGGGAAAAATAATATTGATAATAATAAAAATAAAAATAATAATAATAAGAAAGATAAAAATAAGAAAGAAGAAACTTTATTAGAAGTTAAAACTAATGTTGTTAAAAATTTTAATAAAGAGAATAATTTAAAAAATAAAATGAAAGAATTTGAAAATCCATTTTATCAAAATATGATTAATCATTTTATTGAAGAAAGGGCTAGATCTGAAATAACTGGATATAATTTACTATTTCCAAGAAAAGAAAATATAGAAAAATATTCTATTTTTTTAACAAAAGAAGGAACAAATGATACAAATATAGTAATGTGGAATTATCTATTAACTTCAGATAATTATTAAATAATTTTAAAATATATTTTTCATTTTTAATATATAAATAAATATAATTATAAATATCAAAAAATAAAAAAAACAAAAATTATAAATAATATATAGAAAAGTATAACAAATAAATATTAAAATAAATTTATACTATCAATTTACTCCTTTTTATTAAATTTTATCACTTTTTTGTCTATTAAAATAATTTTTATCAATTTTATCAAATTTTTCATATTTCTTTAATCCAATATAAGCACTTTTATTTAAATCTTTCCTAGAATTATTACTAACTAAATCTCCAACAAAAGAATTAAGAACATTACTATTTTCAAATATTTCACTTTGATTAGTTCTAAAAGTATTTTTAGGAGTTTTATCAAAATTAATATTAGGATTAATCATATTTAAAGAATTAGAACCAAAATTTTTAAATTTTTTCCTTAAATCAGAAGTTGCTTTTGGAATTTGATATTTTATTTGTGATTCTAATTGAGAAATTGATTCATTTAAATTTTCATTTTCTTGAATTAAACCATTTTTTTCTTTTTGTAATATTTCGATATTTTTTTCTAATTCTTCTTTTTCTTTTTCTAAATTATGAATATTATCTTTAAAAATTGAATTTTCATTTTGTAAATGAGTTTGAATTTCAAGTAATTCATTTATTTTTTTAATAGGTTCATTTGATTTATTTTTTAAGTCTTCAGTTTCTAAATTTAAACTTTGAAGTTGATTTTCTAATTCATTATAAATCATTTTATGATTATTTTTCTCATCTGCTAATTTATTTTCATAATAATTTGATAAAGTAATTATTTTTTCTTCACTTTCTTTTAATTGATTTTCTACTTCTTTTAATTTATCATTTAAATTCTTTTTTTCATTTAAAATTTCATTTAATTTATTATTAAAATTTTCTTCTAATTCAATTTTTAATTCATTAATATTATCATCATGTTGTTTATCAATTTCTTCATTATATAAAGCTTGATTTTGTACTTTTTTATTTAAATAATCAATTTGTTGTTTTAATAAACTTAATTCTCTATTATAATCCATTTTTTTAATATTAAAATCATTAACAACTTCATGTTGTTTTTGTTTATATTGTTCAAATTTATTAATTAAATTTTCAATTGCAGTTTCATATTCTTTTTTTTGAGAATTTAATTCATAATCTTTTTCTTCAATTATATTATTTAAATTATTAATTGAATTATTTAAATTAGTAATTTCTTGATTTTTATTTAAAATTTCGATATTTAAATTATCATTTTTTTTAATTAATTCTTTTCTTTCAATATTAAATTCTGATAATTTTTGTTGTAATGCATTATTATGTTCTTTTGTAATATTAATTAAATTTTCTTTATGATCTGCAATAATACTTTCTGCAGTCATTAATTTTTGATTTAACATTGAAATTTGATGTTCTGCATCAACTGTTAATGTATTATATTTTGCTTCTAAGTCATTAAAATCATTTTGTAAATTTTCATATTCTATTCTAATATCTTTTTCTTGTTCTTTTAATCTTTTTTCATATTCTAAAATGATATTATTTATATTTTTTTCATTATCTCTTTTTTGATTTGAAATTTTATTTTCTAATCTTTTTTTTTCTTCTTCAAAAATTTCTTTTAATTGATTTAAAGTTTTTACATTTGATTCATTTAATTCTTGAATATGTTCTTGATGTTCTTGATCTTTTTCATTTATTTGTTTTTCAAAATTTGCAATTGTTATTTTATTTTGTTTAGTTAATTCCTCATAAAAATGATTTCTTATATCTTCAGTTAATTTTAATTTTTTTTCTAATTCTAAATTTTTTTCATTTAAAACTTTAACTTGATTCATATATTCATCATTATCATTTTCTAATTTTTGACATAATTCTTTTAATTGAATAATATTTTCATTTTTATCTTTTACATCTTTTAAAAATGATTCTTTTTCTTTTTTAAAATTATTTTCAATATATTCTTTTTCTTTTAAATACATATTTTCTAAATTATCAACTTTTTTATCAAGAGAAGAAATATTATTTGATTCTTTTACAGATTTCCAATCTAACATTTCTAATATTTGAGTTTGATTTTTTTTCATTTGTTCAATTTGTTCTTTTAAATCTTTATTAGTTGATTCTAAAAATTCATTTTTTTGTTTTTCTTTATAAAAATCTTGTTCAAATTGATGTGCTTTTGTTCTTAATTTATCAGTATTTTCTCTTAATTTAATATAATTTTCATCTTCATTATTTCTATGTTCTTCCATTAATTGTTGAATTAAATTTTCTTTTGATTGTAATTGATTATTTGTTTGATTTCTTAATTCTTCTAATTTTTTTTTTAATTCTTTTATTTTATTATTTAACTCTCTTATTTCTTCTAAATGACGATTTTTAATTTCTTTCTCATTTACTTTTAAATTTTCAATTATTAATTCTTTTGATTTTAATGTACTTTCTAAATCTAAATTTTTTGATATTAAAAATTCTATTTTTGAATTTAATTGACTTATTGTTTTTTCATATTCTTGGTTTGATTTTTTATATGCTACAATTCTTTCTTTTAATTGTAAATCAAAATCTGAATTTAATATTTTTTCATTTCTTGTTAATTCATCTATTTTTTTTAATAAATTTTTATTTTTTTGTTCATTAATTTTTTTTTGTTTTTCTAAATCATTTAATTTTATTTTATATGAATTTTCTATTTTAGAAATAATATCTTGATTTGAATCAATTTTTTGTTTTAATTTTTTATTTTCTTTTTGAAATTTATCAACTAATTCATTTTCTTTTTTTTCATTATTTATTTTTTCATTTTGTAATATAATATTTAATTCATTTATTTTATCGTTAAGTGTTATAATTTGATTTTTATATTTTTGATTTTCTTTTATGATTCTATCATTTGTTTTTGTTGGTGAATTTGATGGTGTGGTTTTTAAAATAAATGGAGATTTTTTTTTTGAAATGTCGTTAGTCATTTTTAAAGACATTTAATGTTTTATTTTTTAACAATTAAAAAATGGAAAATATTATTATATCTTTTTAAAAATGATAATTATTATAAAAAATCATTTAAGAAATTTTATCTCAAAAATAAATAAAAAAAAGTTTTATTTTTAATTATTTAAAAAAAAGATAAAATAAAATAATTTTTTTTAAGAATTTACAGCTTCTCTTTCATCTTTAATTTCATTTTGATTATTTTGTTCTTCTTGAACAGGAATTTGATTTTCAATATTATTATTATTATTATTATTATTTATTCCTTCAGGATTACTTATAATTTCTTTATTTGCATTTTTATTTTTTTCATAATACCATCTTCCATAATCATAATGTGTAGTTGAATATCTACTATAAGGATCACCTTCCATTATTATAATTTATATTATTGTTTTATTATAATTAAAAGTTTTTATATAAAATAGAAAAAAAAATAATAAATAAATTATTAATAATTTAAAACAATAAAATCTATTATGGAAATGGATTTTTATCTTCTTTAAATTCTCTAAGTAATTCTGTTTCTTTTATACTATTTCTTTTTCTTAATAAAACTTGTATATCTTTTATTTCATTTGTATTTTTTGTTGTTCTATTTATATAATCATTTTCTTGAATGTAATTATTATTTTTTTTTGGAATATTTTGATGAGGATTTTTTAATATATTAATTATTTTTGGTTCATCTTCTTGAAATAATTCATCTACTATTCTTTTTCTTAAACTATCATCAAATTCTTTATTTTCTTTTCTATCAGAAAAATCACCATCATTTATTATTATTTCACTATCACTTGATTTTTTTCTAAATGAAATTTCATTTTTTGATATTTTAAGTTCTGGCAAATTTTTTTTGGAAAAAGTAAATTTTTCATTATTTTGATATATATTTAATTCATTCCATTTTCTTTTTGTTGAAATGTAATTTATGTCATTATTTTTTATTATTTCATAATTTTTTGGTATTGAAAAAATTTCAAAGTTTTGATGATGATATGATAAATTATAATTTTTTGGTTTTATTTTTGGATAAATGTATATGTTATTATTTTTATATATTTTATTTGTGATATTCCATGATGGAAATTGTTGTTTAATATAAATTTTTTGTGGTTCTTGTTTAATATAAATTTTTTCAGGTTCTTGTTTAATATAAATTATTTGTGATTCTTTTTTTATTCCTAATATGTTTAATGAAGAATTTTTTATTTGTTTAAATATTTGTTTTTTATTTGATTTTGAAAATAATGAAAATTGGATTTTATTTATTTTGAAATGAATTTTAGTATTTTTTGATTCATTTGTTATTATCAAATTATTATATTTTCTTATATTTAAATTTGTAAAATGATGATTTCTTTTTAAACTAAATTGAATATTTGATTGAATTTCATTTGGGATTTTCTTTTTCATTGGAACAGATTTAAAAATTAATGGTTTGTTAATTATATCAAATTTATTAACTTTAATTGGTATAAATTCAATTTTTTTTTTATTTCCAGGAATATATAGTTGTATATTTTTTATTAAATTTAAATTTTTTTTTGATTTTTTTGCAGTATAATATACTTGACATATTCTATATGGTTCTAATTTTAATTTTTCTTTTTTAAATCCATACAAACTAAATTTGTTTAAATATTGTAAATTTAATATTATTTGTTTTTTAATACCTTCAATATTAAAACGATTTATTGTTATTTTTTGTAATATTTTTTTCTCATTTTTTTTACTATGAATAGTAAATTTATTTAAATATTGTACATTTAATATTATTTGTTTTTTAATACCTTCAATATTAAATTGATTTATTGTTATTTTTTGTAATATTTTTTTCTCATTTTTTTTACTATGAATAGTAAATTCATTTAAATATTGTAAATTTAATATTGTTGGTTTTTTAATACCTTTAATATTAAATTGTATTGCTTTTTGAAATATTTTTTTCTCAAATTTTTTACCATAAATAGTAAATTTATTTAAATTTTGAAAATATAATATATTATTTTTCTTTATTCCTTCAATAGTAATTTGATTAACTAATATATTATCAAATATTTTCTCTTTAATATTCCCTCTAATCGTAAATTGATTTAATTTTTGGGAATTAAATATCATTTTTTTTTTAATTCCTTGAATATTAATTTCATTAATGGTTATTTTTTGTAATATTTTATCTTTTATTTTTTTCCCAAAAAAAGTAAATTTATTCATATTCTGAAATTTTAATATATTTTTTTCTTTCTTTTTCCCATTCACACAAACTTGAATTTCTCTAAAAGGTTGTAAAAATAATATTTTTGGCTTTGAAAGAAAATTTAATATAGAATTTTTTTGAATAGATAAAATTAATTTTTCTTTTTTAATTGTAATTTCATTAGTAAGAATAGGAATTAAATTTGATACAGAACGTTGAAAATTTTTAATTGTATAATCTATATCATTTAATTGAGAAATTTTCTCAACCATTTTATAAGGTAATTGTGATTGAATTAAATATTCATTTGTTTTTTTTACTATTTGAAAATTATTAATATTGTTTTTTTTAATATTTGTTCCTTTTAAATAATAATTAAAATTATTTTGAATTTTTAAATTTAAATTTGTATTTTTATTATTAATGATTTTATTTTTATTTTGATTATTATATTTACTGTTTATAAATAAATCATCATTGTTTTCTATTATCATATAATCATTCCAATTATATTCTTCTTCTATTTTTGGTCTCCCAAAAATATTAAATGCAAATTTTTGTTTATAATTATTTTCGTTCCATTTTTTATATAAAGGTCTTCCTTTTAATAAAAAAGAATTTTGAGATTGAGAAAATTGTTTATTGTGTTTTGTTGATAAAGTTTTATTTTTATTTAATGAATTTTTTCTTGAAATTTTTTTTTTCATCTTTTTTTATTTTATTATTATTTTCATCTAATTTAAATTTTTAAAATTTAAATTTGTTATATTATCATAATATATAATAATAAATTTATTATAAATAAATCTAAGCTAATATTTAAATTTATAAATAATAAGATAAAAAATGATTATTATTCATTATCAAATATATTTTTTTTGAAATATTTATTTAATAAAAAATTAGTTTAAAAAATGAATTTTGAAGAAAATTTACTTCAAACAAAAAAATATTCACAATCACATATAAATATAATATATTCAATGTTTGTTTCATTATGTAATCCTGACAAAGAAAGTATTTATCGTTCAGAATTTATAATACCATTTTCAGAAATATCTAACCAAAATAATTTGAAAATTAATGAAGAATTTTTTGATAATTATCATATTCAAATTGATTATGATAAAGATGGTTCTATTAATTTTCAGGATTTTTTAAGATTTATAATTTCTCATTTAAATATGATGAGTAGGAATTTAAATATTGAAAATATTACAATTAATTCTTTAAATTTTATTAAATCTTTAGGCTCCAAAAATGATAATTTAATTTTCAGTAATATTCTAAATAATATTTATTTTGGAAAAGTTATGAACTATAATACTTTTTTAATTGTTGATTTATTTCAAAATAATTATATAAATTTTTATATAAAATATTGTAATATTATTAATCCAAAAGGAAATATAATAGAAAAAAATTCTGATTTTAAATTAAATTCTTTTAATCAAATGTTAACTTCATTAAATAATATTAATATTTTAAATCAAATTTCAAATAATTTAAGTTCATTTGATATTAATTTATTAATAAATACTTTAAATCAATTTAAAACACTTTTAAAACCTATTAATTATATAACAAGTATATACCATGTTGCATTAAATTACCAAAATATAATTCAAGTATTAATTAATTTAGCCTCATTTGGAATTTTGCAAAAAATTTTGATGTTAATAACTTCTATAGGATATAATAATGTAAGTGGATTTTTAAATGTAAATACACAAATTATTTATTACTTATTCAAAATCAATAAAAGAATTTTATATCTTGGAAATTATATTAAAAAAACTTTTTATTATTGTAATAATGAAAATTGTAAATATTTATATAATTATGTTAAAAATAATATAAATGATACATTAAATTTTTTAAATTTTATGAATGAAAATTTAATACCTCAAATATTACTAAAATTAAATTTTTCATTTGAAACATTAAATAATTTTAATATTGAACATTTGACATATCAAATAATTTTAGAAATATCAAAATATTCTTTAGAAATGTTTGAAAATGCTTTAATAAATACTCATTATTTAAATTGGTTATCAACTAAAGCAAATATTTTATATAATTCATTAAGTATTCCTAATTTAAATAGTATTATATTTACAGATAATTCAAATACAAATATAATAATTGGTTTTCAAAATGGAATTATTTCTTTAAATCATTTATTTTTTAATTGTATAAACTTACTTGAATCTATTTTATTTTATAAATGTGAATCTGAAAATATTATCAAAATTAATAAATTAATAATTAATACTTGTAGTAATATTATTAATGGATTTCAAGATATTTTTTTCAAATTAAATACAATTTTATCACAGTTAAATCTTAATAATAATATTGAATTTTATTATTTACATCAAAGTATGTATATTGTTCTTATTTCTTTATATTCATTTATTGGTAATTTTGAAGATAGAATTTTCTTATTAAAATTTATAGAGTCTAAAATTTTATTAAATAACAAAAAAATTTTTATTCGTCCTTTAAATTTCTATTTGAAATGTTTATTAATTAATAAAAAAGATATTTTATCATTAATATCAGAATTAAAATTATTAACTACTTTTAGTGAATATTATTTAAATGAAAATATACAAGAAATAAGTGAATTTTTTGATTTAATAAATATTATAGTAGAATCATATTTATCATATTTAAATTCATCAAATATAGCAAGAGATATTATTTTAATATTTAATAATTATTTTCCTAAAACTCAAGATAATAATATAAAAAATATAATGATAGAAATATTATATAAATTATCTTCAATAAATGATATAATTATTAATGATATATGTTCAGATTCAACTTTAATTTCAAATATAATATCATATATTTCTGAAAATTGGATTGTTGAAAATAATTTTTCAAAAAACAATGATAAGAAATTTGAAACTATTCTTTTATATAATGGATGTATGTTTTTTTACAATTTAGTTAATAGTGATAATAATAAAGGAATAAAATTTCTTTCAAAAATATCAAATCAAAATATTCAATATTTATATGAATTAGGTTTATCATTATGTATTTTATCTACTACTGATTCAAATATGAAAAATTTAAATGAAACAGAACAACAATATAAAAATTTTTGTTCTTTATATAAAAAATATAAAAAATTACCTCAAGAAAATATTTTAAAAATAATAATAAAAATTTTAGAAAATTTAAGTAATTCATATTCAACATGTCCAAATAATAAAGAAGATATGTTTGGAAATATCATTGAATATATAAATAACTGTATTATTAATTTAAAAATAAAATTAAGAGATTGTGGTTTATTTAATATAGAAAATAATCAAGAAAATGGTTCATTAAAAAAAAATGAAATGCTTATTGATATAAAACCAATTCCATTATTAAAATTTTTTACACAAGATTTAAATGAAAAAAATAATGATAGATGTTCATTTTTTGAATATTCATTTGAAAAATTAGATTATAACAATTTTATAGAAAGTATTAAAAATAATTATAAATCTGATATTGATTTATATTTAATTTTAGAAGATAGAAATATAAAAATTAAAGATGAAAATGATTTTTTAAATATGTTAAAAAAAATATTTGATTCATATAATAAATCAGAAGGAATAAAAGAATCAATAATAGTAAGATTTTTTGTAATTGAAAAAAAAGTAATATCAAAAAGTATTTCAAATTGTATTAATTGTGGAAAAAAAATTGAAATAAAACAAAAAACATCATTAAATGATTTAAATTTAACAATTGAAAATTTAAAAAATGATTCTGGAAATTTTTGTGATGAATGTAAAAATATGTTTTTAAGACAAATAGAAAATCAAATTACATTAAGTAGAACTTTAAATTTAAATAATACTATTAAAGTTGATTCAAAAAAAATAATTCCTAATTCAATTTTAAATAATAGTAGTCTTAATTTTTCAAATGCTAATAATATGACAAATCCTTATACAACTCCTTCAACAAAACAACTTTTTTTTAATCAATTAAGTGAAATAAAAAAAACAAATATTTCATCAAATGATTTCTTAACAAGTGCATGTCCAATAAGAGTTTTAAGTAAAACAATTTTTGAAAACAAAGATGAAAATGATGAATAAAAAAAAAATTATTTTAAAAATAATATAAAAAAAAATTATTATAAATTAAAAAAAAAAACAAAATTAAATTAAAAAAAAAAAAATAAAATATAACAAAATTAAGCAGGACAAATATTATTAATTCTATAATAATAAGCATCTAAACTTCCAAAATAATGAGTAATAACTCCAATAACAACTAAAATATGAAAAATTTGATGTGAACTTCCAATAATATCAAATTTTCCAGGATATAATTTTTCAGGTACTCTAAACATAAATAAAAAAGCTCCTATAATATAACTTATACCTCCAATATACCAAAAAAGTAATTTTGGCATTTCAATAAAACCTTTAATATTATTACCAAAAAAACCCATATGTAATATTGGAATTCCTGCAGAAATTCCAAATATTAAGAATAAAGTTCCTCTTATTTTTTTTGTTTCTTTTAAATGAAATTTTGGTGTGAAACTATATAAAAAAACACTTAAACCAAATATTGTTATAAATAATAAATAAAATATTTTGAAAAAATTATCACAATAAAAAAAATAATAATAAGGAGGGAAAGTTGAACCTGAAATTAATAAAGAAATTCCACCATAATCAAATCTACTAAAAAATCTATGTATTTTTTGAGACATATTTCCTACCATATGAAAAATTGTACTAAAAATTAAACATAAAAATGCTGATATTAAAAATATATATAATGGCCATTTTTCTAATGATGATTTGTTATGTATTGAAAATATATTTTTTAATTTTTTAAAATGTGATGAAATGTTTTCAAGAAGATTATTTATTTTTACTATCTTTGTTGCTTTTATTATTGTTTGTAATGTTGTGTTTAAATTATTTAATTTTTCATAATAATATTCTGGAATTATTAATTGTTTAGAAATTGAATTTTCTAAATTATGTGAAAATGAAAATATTGAATTTCTTAATTTTTCAAATTGGGAAAAATTTGTTATTTTTGATGAAATATTATTTAATTGAAATAAATAATTTTTTATTATTTCAATTGAATTTATTTTTAATATAGTATAGATTATTAAACATATTACTAATATTGAAGCAATTAAATGACTCCATATATTTATTGTTTCATTATGGAGCATAAATAAACTTTTTAAAACTTTTGGAATTGTATTACAATTTAATAAATATCCTCTTCTTATAAATGGGCTGTCTTTAATGTATGAATTTGCATCATGGTAATTTACAATTTTTATTTTTTCATTCTTATTTGTATTTTTCATTAGAAAATAAATTAATATTATTAATAATAATTTTTAAACTTCAAAAATTAAATTGTTTTAAAAAACCTTAATACTTAAATCTATCAGAAGAAAATTGATATATTATTCATTATTATTTTTTTATTCAAATATAAGAATTATTTCATATTGTTTTATTTTATTAATTTGAAATTCTTGAAAATATAATAGGATTTTTTAAATAACATATTTACAAAATAAATATTTTAATTCCTTAATTAATTCTTATTAATAAATATTTTAATAAATTTTATTTTATTTTATTAGCAATTTTACAAATTTATACTCAATTATAAAATAATGATTTATTAACCAAATAATTAAATATATGAAAATATTTATCTTATATTAAAATAAACAAATATAATGTAAACAAATAATAATAAAAGAACAATTTAACAATTAAAAATATTAATTATTTATATATATAAATATTTTAACAAATATATATTAAATTATTTTTTTCTATAAAAAGAAATCAATGGATCTTCATTATCATATTTATTAACTCTTTCCTGAAATTTAACAGTAAACAAAGAATCAATTTGTACACTTAATCTAACAACATTATCATTAATACATCCATTAACATTTTCTCCAGTTTTTTTAATAAAATAAATAAAATCATTAATATTTTCAAAAACAAATCCAATAGTAAAACTTGGACTCATATCATCAATAGACATATAATAAATATCATTTGGAGAATAAGTATTTAATCCATTTCCAACTAGAAAATCATTTATTGAATAAGTTCTTTGTACTAAATGAGGATCCAAAAAAATTAAATTTCTATCATATTTACCAATAAAATATAAAGCTCTTGATTCTTTTCCTCCTATAATACCAATATTATTTTTATAATCAAATATATTTAAAACTTGTTCTTTTATTGAATTATTAATTTTTCTTAATCCATGTCTCACAGAAACAAAAATAATAAATTTTTTTATCATTTTATATTTTATATTTTTTATTTCAATTGTATTATCATAACAATTACAATTTAATTGTTCATTTTTATTATCATATACTAAAAATCCATTTACTTCATTTGTTAATTCTATATTATCAGTATTAATATATGATTTATAACAACAATCACATTTTATTTCTTCAAAGCAATTTTCAATTATTTTTTTTAAATAAATTGTTCCATATTGATAATTAAAAAATAAAATCTCACAATTTGAAAATTGATTTAAAGGAGAAAATTTTTCATTTATTTCACAAAATATATTCATTAAATCATAATTACTATACCAATCACCAGGATTTTTTCCAATTTTAGGATTAATTTGACATATATATCTAAGTGAAAAAGGTGGTGTAATTCTATTAGCTTTTTTCCTATTTTCATCTTCTAACATTTTTTCAAAACCAAGTATAAAATTATTTCCAAAACTTTCAAAACTATCATAAAGAATTGAATTTTTATCAACAAAAATTTTTTTATTTTTATTTAATTTATTTCCTTTTTTATGTATATATTCAATTGGTATTGGATTATCTAAAAATAAAAAAATAAAATTTTCTAAAAATTCATCTAAAGAATTAATATTAAATAATCTATAAATTGCTTGTGATAAAAACATTTGAGAAGCCCTTATCATACAACCCCATCCAGCATCAGTTGTTATTTTATTATTATTATATATTATTGGTTCAAAATTATTTCTATATGAAAACCAAGTTAAATTACTAAATTTATTTAAAAATTGTTCATTTTCTGTATCGTAACATTCAGAAAAAATTTGTATATTTTTTGTATAAAATGAATTAAATTTTTTTTGATTTGGTAAGTAATTAAATATTAAAATATTTTTTTTATCATTAAATACTTTTTTTAAATAATCCCAATATGACATTGTTTCAAAATTATTATTCATTATTGAATTTGTTGATTGTTCATCATCTACTATTTCGAAATCACTACTTTTTTTACAATTAAAAATTGAAGTAAAACTTTCATTTTCTTTTTCAAATTCTTCAATAGAAATAAAATTTGAATCCATATATTTTTATTTGTTAATGAATTTTTTATTTTATGAAAATATTATACAAATATATTATTTAATTAAACTATTTAAAATATATAATAGAAATAAATATTATAAATATTTTTCTTAATTAAATAATTTTTGATTTGTTTTAATTAAATAATTTTTCTTTTTTAAAAAATATTATTTTAGAATTTTCATCTAATTTAAATAATTCATTAAGGTCATTTATTATTTTATATGATTCTTTATTTTAAAAAATATTGATTAGATTTATGACTTATTGGATAAATATTATTATTTTCCTTATTTTCTTTTTTTAATGTGATATTAAAATATGTAAATTTTTATTTTTTTTTCATGAAATTTTTTCTTTATATTTCATAATATTCATTTTCCTTTTTTATTCTATTAATTTCTTCTAAAATTTTTTTGATATTGTTTATTTCATTTGTTTATTTTTCTTATTCTTAATTATTTTTATTTAATTTTATTTTTCAATTTCTTTTTTTTATTTATCAATATATTTATCAATTTTTTCTTTTAAATTTTCTTCAAATTTTAAATTTCAAAATCTAATTGATTATCTTCTTATTTATCAATATTTGAATTACTTACATTATTTTGCAAAGTTGGATTTTTATTTAATGATTAAAATGAATAATTTGATTGATATTTTTTGGTGGGGTATTATTGTTTAATATAATAATTTTATTTATATTTAGTACATTATTCATTTTCTTAAATCTTCGTAATTGATTATTATTTAATTGTAATAATGAATTATTCATTTCATTTTGATTATTATTAAGAGAAAAATTAAAATTATTATTATATTTTTGATTAATAGATAAATTTAATTTATTTTTTCTTCATTATTATTTTTTTTATACATTTATATTTTAATTTGTAAAAATAAAAAACAATAAAATAAAATATTTACAATTTTTAAAATCTAATTATAATAATAACAAGGACCTGGAACATGATTATTATTATATGAGATAAATTTTTTAGTAGTTGAAATAAATGGACTTGAAATTCCTTTTATATTATTATTACTTTTTTTGTTTTTATCGTTTTTATTTTTATCTATAATTATTTCATGTGAATTTGATAATTTTAATAATTCTTTATTCAATGCATCATTATATAATTTTCTTACATTATCTGAAATTAAATTTGTTTTATTTCCATCATAACCAAATATATTTAAATGACTAATTTTTTTATTATTTAAAAAATTTGAATCTTGATTATATTTTGAAAAAATACTTTTAAAATTATATTTCCCAGGACCAGGAACTTCATATTTATTTTCTAAACCTAAATATTTTTTAATCAATTTAAATGATTTAATTTTATTACGTAATTCCTTTTCCTTATTTAAACTATTTAAAAAACTAATTGAATTTTCTTTTTTTTTAATTTTTTCATTTTCATTTCTAAAATAATATCCAGGACCAATATTATCTAATTTTTCTTTTTTAAATCTAGCTTCTTTTAAATTTAAATTAGGAATAGGAGAATTTTTAAATAAAATAGAAGTAGTAATATTATAACTTCCAGGACCAGGAATTTTTTTTTTATTTAAATTATTATTATAAATATTTTCTTTAAATAAACTTTGATATCTTAAATTATTATTATTTGTAAATGTTAAATAATCTGAAGAATATTGTCCTGGTCCAGGAAGATATTTACTTAAGAATAATTCTTTATTATCATCATATTTATTTGTATTTGTTTTATTAGTTGAAGTAAAATTACTTATATTTATTATTTCTGGTGTTGAATTTGATTTTTTAAATTTTTCTTTATTGATTGTGTTTGTGTTTGGATTTGATATTTTGATTTTTGTTTTTTGAGTTATTTTTTTTTTTGATGAAGAATTTGAGTTTATTGATTTTTTTTTATTTAGTTTTTTTGATACTATTTTAGAATTATTTGAAAAAATGTTTTTTATTTTTTGCATAAATTGTTTTTCAGTTTCAAATGTTTTATCAAATAAAAATATTTCATTATTAATTGGAATAGAAGATAATTTTGTTTTTGTAAATGCACTATATAATGATTGATTTATTAATTTTCCTTTATTTGGATTTGTTAATCTGAAGTTTTTATTATATTGTAATGTTATAGGTTCATTAATTTCTTTTTCCATATATATTTAAATATTAATTTATTATATTTAAATAATAATTTTTCCAAAATAATATTTTAAAGTAAAAATTCTATATATTTTCAGATATTATAAATGATAAATGAAAAAATGTATAATGAATTAAAACAAAAAAACGAATATTTAAATAATGAATTATTAAAAAGAGATAATGTTATAGAATATTTATTATCTGTTATAGATATAATTAAACATGATGCTAATATAAAAGAACAACAATTAGATTATTTATTAAACCATATAAAAAATAATAATTATCAAGAATTTTCATATAAAGCATCCACAAAAAAACAAAATGAAAAAAATCAAAATACCCAAAAGAAAAATTCATCAAATCAAACAATAACAAAAATATCTTTCCATAATTTATCATTACAAAAAATCCAAATAAACTCAATAAACGAATATTTATTAGAAAAAATATTTTCATATTTACCAATAAAAGACTTATTAATAACATCCCAAACAAATAAAAAATTCCATAAAATAACATCAAACAATAAAATCTGGTCAAAAATATATTTGAAAACATACAACAATCTCTTATTATTTAAAGACGATGATACATATGAAGTAATAAAATCCTATATAAAAAAAGATAAAAAACCAAAAATCCAATATTACACATCAGATAATAATTTTTACAAAAAAAATTATATTCAAATGAAAAAATTAAATTTATCATGGGAAGAATATCGTCCAATAGTAACAACAATATCAATAAATTCATGTATAACATGTTTAAATTTAAATCCAAAATCAAATGAATTAATATATAGTGCAGTAGATGGTTCAGCAGGATTATTTAAAATATATTCATATAGAAAATTAATAGATAATAATAATGAATTATATATGCAACATCATAAACAAATTAAAATATGTCAAAAATTATGTTCTTATTATGGTCATTGTGGTCCAATTTGGTCTTTTGATAGAAATGATAATTTATTATTTACTGGTTCATATGATAAAACAATTAAAATTTGGAATATTAAAAAAGGTAATTGTTTAAATACAACTAGAGCACATAATTCTTGGGTTTCTTCTATTAAATTTGATAAGAATTTTAATAAATTAATTTCTTCTTCTTGGGATTCTACTATTAAATTATGGAATTTAAATTTAGATAATAATACTCTTGATAATGATATTATTATAAGTAATGAACCTGGAAATTATATTTATTGTATTGAAAGTGATCTTTTAAATGGAAGAATTATTTCAGGAAATGAAAAAAGAACAATTGATATTTGGAATATTGAAAAAATTAATGAAAAGGAAAATTCTCTTATTGGTCATTTAGAAAGAATAAATACTTTAAAAATGTATAATAATTTAATTTTTTCTGGTAGTGAAGATAAACATGGAAGAATTTGGGATAAAAGAAATGGAAAATGTGAAATATTATTAAATGGTCATAATAGAGGAATTACTCAAATTGATTATGATGAAATTTCTAATAGAATTTTTACTAGTAGTATTGATAAAACTATTAAAATTTATGATATGAGAAAAAATTCTGAAATTAGAACTCTTGTTGGTCATAGTGATAGTGTTTATTCTATTACTTTTGATCATGGGAAATTAATTTCTGGAAGTAAAGATAATTCTATTAGAGTTTGGAATTTTTTAAATTGAGTTTTTTTTTTTTTTTTTTTAAATTTTTATTATTTTTTATATATTTTATTGAGTTTTAAAATTTTTTATATGTATAAAAATTAAATTTTTTTATTTTAATTACTGTTTTTTTCTTCTTCATTTGATAATGAATTACTATTATTACTATGTGAATCTAATTTTTTATTTATTTTTTCATTCATTTCTAAACATTCATCTATATCTTTTAAATAATTATCCATTCTTGAATTTACCATATTAATCTCTGCAAATAATTTATCAATATTTGAATCTCCTGTTTCAAATTTTGGTTTTTTTCTTAATTTTTTTTTAGGATTTTTTTTCCTTTTAATTTGTTTATTTTTTACTTCATTAATTTCATTTTCTTGATTTTTTAATTTTTCAATAATAGAATTATAATCATTATTTCTTTCATCATCATTAGGAATAATATATTTTTTATATTCATTAATTTTATTTTCATCAATTTTAAAATCATTTTCTAATAAAATATTATTTCTTTTTTTAAAATCTTTATTATCAGTATTAATAGTAGTAGAATCAGATATAGAATCATTATTATTATTATTATTAGGAATAATAATATTCATAAATTTTAAAAAATCTTCTTTACTTTTTATTTTATCATTTAATTTAATATCATGAATTTTTTGTCTCATTTCTTTAATTTCTTTAATCATTGCATCAACATCAGATAACATATTTTCAGATTTTTCTTTAATTGAATCTGTTTTATGTGATTCTTTTATCATTTCTAATTCTTCTTTATCTAATTCTTCTTTCATTTGATTTATCATTAAATCATTATCTCTCATCATTTTATAATAATCATCTATTGATGTTCCTGTATAATTATCATATATTGTTTGTGCATTTTTTACTTTCATTAATAATTTTATTCCTTTATTGTTTTTTACTTCTTCTGCTGATAAATTTGATGATAAAGTTAATGTTGGTATGTATTTTTCTTCCATTTTGTTTTTTTTTTATTTGTTTTTAAATTTAATTATTTTTTTAAATGAAAGAAATTGGTTTTAATAAATTTAACATTAAAAAAAAAAAGAAAAAGAGATTATCTACAAAGTTTTTAACAGTTTTTTTTATTCCTTTTTTTTTTGGAACTTTAATTTCTACAATTGTAGTTATTGTATATATTAATATTGCAGATGAAAAATTAATAAATAATATTAAAGTACAAAAAACATTTGAAAATTCAAAAGATAAATCTTCAATTCCTATAATACTAAATGCTAAATTTTTTATTTTTGATTATTTCCAAAAATATATAAATAATTTAATTAAAATTCGTGAATATTATTTATCATTTAATGAACCAAATTTACCAAAAAAAATAATATATGAAACTTTTTTTAATGCAATAAATAAAACTGAAATAGATAGATTTAAACAATTATATAATCAAAATAAGGAATATAAATTTAATTTTGCAAAATGGTTTATTAATAAAGAAAAAAAATATATCAATTTTAATGATACTGATAATGATTCTATAATATTAGAAAAACAATTATCTTATTTTTCATATATTTTACCATTATTAAAAACAATAATTGATGTTTCAGAAGAAAAAAGTTTGATTTATTTTTTATCAACATCAAATAATTTAATTATTAAATATCCTATTGAAGAAAAATATATAGATGGAAGTGATTTTAATATGCTTTCAAATGAAGTTAATTGTTTAAATTCTAATGGAAATATTATTGATTACTATTTTTATAAATGTAGACCTTATTATATAAGTATGAAAATTTCTAAAGAATTAGGTTATGATTTTACCATTTCTGATGTTTATGAATTCATTGATGGTCATTTTGGAATTACAATTTGTATTCAATTTGAATCTTTTTTATTAGAGAATAATACAAATATTATTATTTGTCAAGATTTAATTATAAATAAATTAATTAAAATCTTAAACAATTTTAATTCAAAATTAGATGGATATTTTTTTATTACTAAAATAAATAGTAATATTCCTATTTATTATCCTTTTGTTTTTGATATTGAAGAATATAATGAAATTTCTAAAATGGAATTTACTTTAAACAATAAATATTATAGTGATGAAATAAATAAATATAATGAGAATCTAAGTAATTTAACACAAATTTTTAAAGAAAATAAAAATATTACATTTAAAAAATATAAAAATGGTCAATTATATAAATATACTGTTTCTCCTATTTTTTTTAATTATTATAATGATAGTAATTTCAATCAATATCATTTTCTTTCAATTGTTTATGTGAGACCAAAAATAATTCCTATTAAACAATATCAAGATAGAAAAATAAAAAATGTTTTTATTTCAATATTATTTACTATAATGGCATTTATTCAATTATTACTTACAAAATATTTTATATCATCTTTAGCAAAAAAAATAATAAAACCTATAAAATTAATAAAAAAACTTTTAGAAACTGATTTTGAAATTACAACTGATAATTCAAATAATAATAATAATAATATAATAAATAATTATAATAATAATTATTTGAAAAAAAATATTTCATTAACAAAAGATAATTTTATTAATGAAAATTCTCCATTATTAAATTATTCAAATATAAGTTTTAAAACAAATGAAAATGAAATGTCAATTATTACAAATTATACATCATTAAATAATAATTTTTTTTCTAAAGAAAAAGATAATGATGAAAATAATTCATTATCATCATCTTCAAGTGATGATGATGATGATGATGAAAATAATAAATATGAAAGTAATAATATTCAAAAATTATTTGTAAAATTTATTGATTTAAAAAATAGTTTTAAAAGTTTTGATGATCAAAGTACAAATGAAAATTTACCATATTTAGTACATGCTCAAAATGTTTTTAATAATATAAATAATATTGATGCATTTAGTATTTGTCAATCAAATATTTCAACATTTTTTATTAAGAATAATGAATTTGATAAAGCAATTTCTCATTTAAATGAAGGAATTAGAAATATAAGAATTAAAATATTAAATTTTAATAATATAAATGAATTAAAAAGACAAATTAAAACTGAACATTTAACTAATAGATATCTTAAATTATTTTATTGTTATAAATCATATTTCAAATATATTAAAAAAATGAATAAAAAAAATCCTAATCAATTAATAAACAGTAATTTTTATATTGAACATCATATTGAAAAATATAAAAAAAATATAAATGAATATCTTGAATTAATCAATAAAATTAATGATGAAAATGATTTATGTATTGCTTTATTAGAGAAAGTTGAAGAAATAATTCAATTTGAAATTATTCCATCAAAAAATAATTTTCATGATGAATTATCTAAAAAACAAAATCAAATTAAAAATATTCTTGAATTATTTAGACAAATAGATAAATTAAATGATAATAAAATTACTCAAAACTATAATATAATTCATTTAATTAATATTTTAAAATATGAACCAGAAATTGTAAATGCAATGGATATTCCACCATCAATTTTAATTCAAAGAACTAATTATTTAAAAGGAAAATTTTATTTAAAATGTTCTCATTATAAAAAAGCAATTTTTTTTTTTGAAAATGCTTTAACTTATAATAAAGTTGGTAATATTAGAATAATTATAAGTTCAATAAAGAAATTAATAAAAATATCAAAAATATATTTATCATTAGTAAATAATGATATTGAAATACATAAAAATGAATCTAAATATAAATATGAGTTAAGAGATGATAAACAAAGAAAACAAATATTAATTAATTATATTTATAATTTAAAACAAGAAATTAATATTTATAAATATCTTAAAAAAGATATTTGTTTTATTTTAAATCTTTCTAATATTTCATCAATTAATAGTGATAGATTTCATAATATTCATAAAATTTTAATTAATATTTATGAAAATATTTTGACTTATAAAGATAGATTATCTATTATTGCATATATTGATGGTATTTTTAAATTTATAATTGATTTAAAAAAAAAAACAATTGAAAATGATAATTTAATTTTTGAACAATTAAATGATATTCCCAATATAATTAATAATGAATTCTTAAGAAAAAATTCTACTTTATTTCAAAGTTTACCAAAAACAAATGAAAGTATATTATCTAATTCTATTCAATTTACTTACCAATATTTAAGAAAAAAACAAATGGGTAATTTAAATAATTTTGATAAAAGAGAAAATTGGTATATTTATTTAACTAATGATATAAGTGTAAATGAAATTAAATATTTACAAAAAAAACCATTGAAACAATATTTTAATTCTAGAGAAGATGATAATTCAAATAATTTAGTTATTATATTTTATGAAAATAATACAATTAAAAATGAATTGTTAAATTGGTTAAAATATAATAAAAGTTGTATAATTATTAAAAATGAAATTGATAAATTAAAAAGCATTATGGGAACAAATGGTAAAATTCAACAAATAAATTTTGATATTGAAAAATATAAAAATATTTAATTTAATAATTTAATTAAATATTTAATTATTATAATAAATCTATTAGATATAAAAATATGGAACAACATTTTTGGGATGAACAATATAAAAGAGATGGTATAATAAGTAGTATTGATTTCCAAACATTATATCGAGCTACAGATATTAAAGATAATGGAAATCTTGTTACAATTAAAGAATATTTGATTAAGAAAAATGAAGATTCAAATAATCAAAAAGCAACAGAATTATATAAAAGGGAAATTAAATTAATAAATGATTTACAAAAATCAAACTGTGAAAATTTTGTTCATATTATTAACAGTAAAGAAGATATTTATGAAGAGAGAGAAGAAAATTATTATTATATTATTCGTGAATATTGTATGGGTAATTTAGAAGATTTTGTTACAATGAATAATGGAGAATTAGAACCAGGGCTTATTCAAATATTTATGAATCAATTAAATAATGCTTTTAAAATATTAAAAGATAAAAATATTATTCATCGAAATATTAAACCTTCAAATATTCTTTTTTGTTATAAGGAAGATAATAATTTTACTATTAAATTATCAGGATTAAATTATTATAAACAAGGTAATGATTGTCCTCAAATTAATAATAATTCTTATTTTCCTAACCCACCTGATGATGATATAAATGAAAAATATGATTTATGGAGTATAGGTGCAATTATGTATTTTATGTATTTTGGTGATTATCAAAATATTGGAAATAAAACTAATGCAATAAAAGATAAAGATTTAAAAGATTTAATTGAAAAATGTTTGAAAAATAAAAATAATAGAATATCTTGGAATGATTATTTCAATCATTCATTTTTTAAAAAATATTATAAAGATTATAATGACAATGATACAGAAGAAATAAATATAGATGATATTGCTTTATTAAATGATAATAAAAATAAATTAAAAGAATTTACAAATTCTATAAATCAATGTTATGTTGATTTAAACAGAATTAATAGAGATAATAAAGACAAAAAAATAAAACAAATTGAAAAAGATTATGACGAAAAAATAAAAAAACTATTTACTCCAATTGATAATTTATTAAAAAATATTCAATTGTTATTACCCAAATTTCAAAAGAATTCATAAAATTTAAAGAAAAATTTATTATTAAATTTTTATTAATTTAAATTTTTCAATATTTCATCAAATTTTGAATAAATTTCTCTCATTTTCTTTGAAACATAGTTCTGATAATCTTTATCAATTTGTTTATCGATATAGGGTTTTATTATATTACCATAATCTCTTACGCATTGAGATATTCTTTTTGTTTCCTCATAATCCCTTTTGAGTTGAGAAATTTGTTCACTCATTTCATTGATTCCAATATTTTTTTTTTTTTTTTTTAAATTGAATTCCTTTTTTAAAAATGGATGATTAAAAAAATCATTCCAAGAAATTCTTTTACTAACATCTATTTGAAGCGTTCTCTTAAGTAAATCATTTAAATCAGCATCATCACTAATATCCATATTAACTCCTTTTTCAATTTGATTTAAAATAACCATATCTCTTTTTCCCTCAAATGGATATTTTCGTAGAACCATAAAATAAATAAGTATACCAACACTCCAGACATCATATTTCATATCCATTTTTTCTCCTTTTAATCCTTCTGGAGGACAAATATATCTCGTTCCTCTTAAATAAAAATTATCTTCTTCTTCTAAAGTTTTAGTTAAATGAATTCCACTTAAAATTGCTTTATAACCATTTTTACCATTAAATGATAATAATATATTTGATGGTTTTATATCTTTATTAATTAATTGTTTTTCATTTAATAATTTAAAGGAATTTGATAAATCTGATAAAATTTTATGAATTTCTTTTGTTGGAAGTCCTCTTGGATACATTTTTACAAAATCTTCTAATGTTCCCCCATAATAATCTCGAATAATATACCAATTATCTTCTGTTTCCATTTTGTTTATATAATTAATTATATATTCTGATTTTAATAAATCCAAATATTTCAATTCATTTTGATAAACTACTATTGATTGTTTTTGATTTTTTGAATATTCTTTTATTGCTACTATTTTATGATCTTTTTTTGAGCTTGCTTTATAAACAGTTCCATATGAACTACTTCCAAGTAGATTTAATTTTATATAATCCTTCCAAATTCCATATTGCTCTTCCATATTTATATCAAAAAAACAAAAAAATCTTAAAATAAATTATAATTAATATAGTTAATTTTTATAAATGTAATAAAAATTAATGAATTAATAATAAATAATTATTTTTTTATTTTTTAATTTATATAATAATGAAAAATGATTCTTATTTTATAAATGAACAATATCACAAAAATTATTTTAATAATGATGAATATTCAAAAATACAAAAACAACAAATTTTTGCCCAACAACAAAGAGAAGATTACCAAAACTACATGAAAAAAAAGCAAGATTATATTCAAAATATGTATTATGATAAAAATATATTAAACTCTCCAATAAAAATAACAGATAATAAATTTAACATAAATGAACAACCAACAATAAATAACCAAAATATAAACATTCAATATACTGAAAATCCATATTTAAAATATCAAAACAACCAAAATTATAATAATAACAGAAATACATTAAAAAATAATAATATAATGAATTTAGATTATAAAATTCAAAATTTATATAATAAAACACCATATAATGAAAATAAAGAAATATCCAAAAATTCAATAATACAAAATAATGAATTAAATAAAAAAAATGAATATGAAGAATATCTTCAAAAAATAAAATCAAATGAAAATTTAAAATATAAAAATTATTATCAAATGCAAAGTATAGGATCATATCCAGCTCCGAAAATTTTTCCAGAATTATATGCCCCAAATATGGATATTATAAATAAATATGCAAAAGAAATGGAAGATAAAAGAATAAAAAAACAAATTGCTTTTGAAGAAATGCAATTACCATTATTACAACAAGGAAAATATTTATCACCTTTAATTAAACCTATTCCAAAAACTAATTTAAAACCTGGAGAATTACCATTTGATAGAAGATTAGAAGAAAGACAAGAATATTTAGAAAATAAAATGAAAAATAATGCTACTTATGCTAATTTAACTCATAGAATGACTAATAGTTCTGCTTTGAAAACTATTCCTTTAAGACCTATTTGTGATAGTGATAAGGAAAAAATTTATCAAATGCAATTAAAAGAAGAAAAAATGAGAAGATATAAAGAAACTTTAGATGAACAAATTAGAAATAAACCTTTTAATTCTTATTCTAAAGAAAATAATGATTATAGAAGAGAAATTCCACCTGATCCTTTTTCTAGAGGATATTTAAATGTTAATACTAATTCAAATATTGTTAATAATACAATATTAAATAAATAAAATTATATATTTTAAATAAATCTGAAAAAAAAATTATATAAAATAAAAATGTTTTCAAATTCTACTATGAACAAATTAAGCATAATAAATGGATTAATTTCTCAAATTGCTATGACATTTATAAGTAATGCATTAACTTCAGTTCTATCATTATTATTATCAAATATTGTTCATCCACAAAAAGATAATGAAGCAGTTTCAGTTGAAATTTTTTCAGTAATGAATTACTTTAATAAAAAAAGTTTTGCTTCAATATCAAATTTATTTATTCCAACAAGTATTTTAGGAGCATTATTTATAAGATTATATGGTATGAAAAAGTAAAATAAAAATTATTATTTAATATAATTAAAAAAAAATAGAGTTCAAATAGTAACATGTTTATTACAATCAATATGTTTAATTTTATTATCAATAATAAATGGATTAAGACAAAATATATTTTATTTAACTTTATGTTGGTTAATTTTCATATTTGGAATAGGTGCAGTATCTCAAATATCATTAAGAAATGCAGCATTACATTATAGACAATATCAAGGAACAATTGCAATGAGTTTAGTTATATTTGGTGATTTATTTATTACAGTTGTTGGTTGGATTTGTCAACATTATCAATTTCCTACTAATAATAATAGGAAAATAGATGATTTAATTACTGTATTTTTATTATATTTAATTCCTATGTGGATTTCTCTTTTTATTACTTTTTATGCTGATTTTGAAAAAGATCCTATTGATGATACACAACAACAACAAATTACACTTAGTGAATATATTGATGAACTTAAATCAATTTATAAATATGAGAATTTAGCTCAGACAATGTTAATAGAATTTGGTATTACTATTTTATCATATTTTCTTGTTCAAATTATTTTTAGTTATTCTGATTATTTTTCAGAAACATCAAATCATTGTTTACATTTAAATAATTATAATAATCTTCAATTAATAAGAAATATTTCTTGGTTTGGTTGCATTGGTTTTGCATTGTTAATAGATAAAGGTTTATCATTTAAAACATCAATTAGATTTATAAACTTTGCAGGATTAATATTAGGAGTATTAACAATAATATCATCAATTATTAAAGAATTTTTAATATCAGACTTTCTAACTTATATTCAAATTATATTTATAATTCAATATATTTTCATATGTAGTTTTTATTCAGCAATTTTAGGAAAAACTTTAAAAATTTTCACTCCAGCTAAAATGATGGAAGTAACAGGATATATAGGAATAGCACCTGCTGTAGTAAAAATAATAAGAATGTTATTTGAAGAATGTTTCGGATTGCTATTAGGAAATGAAATAAAACAAGAAATAAATAAACATTGTGATAAAATTGATAATACTAAATCATATACTACATTTGGTGCTTGGATTTATTATCATTTAAAAAAATCTAGTATTTTTTATTGTTGTTCTGGAGTTATTTCTATTTTATTAAATATTTATGCTATTTATTATATTAAATTTGTTCCTGAAACTGAAGTTCCTTTTGATAAAGCAAGTATTAAAGATTTGGAACAAAAACCTGAAGATGTTTATACTTCTGAAATTAAGTTTCAAACTGAATCAAAAAATGAAGATGATGATTAATATTAATTTTTATATTTAATAGTTAAAAAATTTTTTTTTAAAGTTTTTTTATTTATATTTTACTTTTTATTTAACAATTTAAAATTATATTAATATCATATTTAATTAATTATTTATTACTTTTTTTATATTTCGTTTCTTTGATTGAAATCTTCTATTAATTCTCTTTGACAATTTGGGCAGAAAAAATTATTTTTTGATAATTTATTTTTTACTACCCATTTTACTAAACATTGATAATGAAATACATGATTACAATTTAAAATTGTTACATTATTAAAATTTTGAAATCTTAAATTACACATATAACATTCTTTATTTGATTCATTAATATGTTCAACATATTTTGTAGGAGAAAAAAAGATAAAATTTTGAATTGAATTTAATTTATTTTGTTTAGGATCAACTTTCATTTTACGATATAATACAATAAAAACAAATAAAAAAAATAAAAAAATAAACAAACCAACTCCAATTAAAGTATAAAGAGAGACTTTATTTAATGAGCTTTGTTTAAATAAAATAAATTGATAATTAATAGTAAAAGGATTATTAAAATAATTTTCAGGAGTATGAACATAAATTTTAATTTGTTTAACACCAACCATATTAATTTCATAATCTTTATCATTAGAAACAACAATATATCTTGAATATAAACCATAATTATAAACAATACCAATATTAATATATTTATAATTTTTAGTAATATTTAAAGTAAACATACTATTTTCTCTATTTTGAGTATTTTCAATTGTAAATAAACATAATAAATTAGGTAAACTATATTTATTTCCAATTATTGATGCATGAATTGAATTAATTGTATTATTATT
Source organism: Isotricha sp. YL-2021a (assembly GCA_023806865.1). Taxonomy (NCBI): domain Eukaryota; phylum Ciliophora; class Litostomatea; order Vestibuliferida; family Isotrichidae; genus Isotricha; species Isotricha sp. YL-2021a. The sequence continues at coordinate 50,357 of JAJJLH010000150.1, forward strand.
ATCATCTATTATTAATTCTTCTTTATTACAAAAACTAATCTTTGCTAAATTACTTTTTGGTTCATATTGACAACTTGAAAATATATTTTTTAAATCAAATGAATGTGAATATGGTCTATAATTAAATATTGGATTACATGTTTTTGATATTTGATTCCATTGACAATATACATATTCAAAAAATGTAAATGAACAATTATAACAATCTGTTATATCTTGACATGGTTTTAATTTAAAATTTGAATTCATTTTTGATATATTTAAAATTGATAAAAGTGGATTTGTTGGATTTATTGTTTGTTCATATGGTATTGTAATGATTACATTATTTAAAATTAAAAAAAGAAAAATTTTCAATAATAATTTTTTCATTTGAAAAAATTTTAATATTTAATATACTAAAATAAATTTTTACTCAAATGATAACTAAACAAAAGATAAAATATATTCCAAATAATAAAATAAAAAAAAGAGTAGCATCATCAAATTCACCATCAGTAAAATATGTTCAAATAAAAAAATCATTAAAAGAAACATCAAAACATAAATATAATTCATTAAATAAAAGTAGAGAAAGATCTATTAATCGTCAATTTCCACATACTGGTTTAAATAGTTTATTAAATCTTTCTCATATATCTTCAATTCCAAATAATAAAATGGTTATTAAAAAAAATAATTGTGATAATTCTTTGAATTCTAGTTCAAATTTTATTAATAGTAGTTTTTCTATGCAAAATTCAATGATGATAAATAATAAAAATAAAAATTCGACTAATAAAAATAATAAGATTTCAAATAATATTGTTATGATGAAAAATACTAGTATTCATAAACCAAAAAAAATTTTAAATTTAAATACTGATTTTAATATATCTAGAAATTCTTGTAATAATAATTATATTATTACTGATGATTATAATATTAAAAATAATAATAAAGAAATTTTGAGAAATAATTTTTTATTAAAAAATAATTTTAAAAATTATATTATAAATAATAATAATAATATTGAAATATTACCAAAAAATAATAATGAACATAAAAAATTTATTTCAACTGTTGATGATTCAATTATTAATATAATAAATGAAAATCAATCAACAAATAAATTTTCAGAACTTGAAGAGAAATTAAAAATAAAATTATCTGAAAATAAATTAAATAATAGAATAATAACATATAATACTTATAAAAATATTTTTGAAGAAGCTATTAAAATTTTACCAGAAAATCAACAAAATTTATTTAATATAATATTAAATGGATATCAAAATATTATAATAGGATATTCAAATGATGAAAAAAATATAAATGAACAAAGTGAGAATTATAAAAATATAATTAAAACATTAGAAAAAGAAAATTTTGAAAATAAAAAGAAACTTCAAAATAAAGAAACAGAAATAAATGAATGGAAAAAAAAGATTAGATTTTTTTTAGAAAAATCTCCAGAACAAATAAGTAAAAGTACAAATGCTTCTGTAATAATAACATCATCAGATAAAGAAAAAGAGAAAGAAAATGAAAAAATAAAAGAAAGAAATTCAATAAATGAAGAAAGGAAAAGATATATTGAAGGATTAAATAAAAAAAATATAAAAGATTTAGACGCTTTATATTTTTATGATAAAGTTTGTATGAGATGTCATTCTAAATCACCTTTAAAAAATAATAAAGGAGAAATTATTCCTATTCTTGATTTTAATTTTGAGAAAAAAAGAACTAAAAGTAAAATGAAAAATAATTATAAGAATGATAATAATAGTTTTATTCAAAAAGTTGCTATGAGTTTTAATTTAAAATAAAAATATGAAATAATATATTTTTTGTAAATAAAGCTATATGTATTGTTAAGAGTATTATTCATTTTATTATATAATTATTTTAAAATTAAAATTACTTGAAGATTATTTTTTTGAAAAAAAAATATATATATTAAAAATAAGTTATAAGTGATTTTAATGTTTTTTTTATTTAAAAAAATAATGAAAAATATAGATAGTCCTAATTCTTCAGAAAATAAAGAAGATTTAATTTCAACTGATATTTTTTATACTGAAAAAAATAATGATATAAAAGAAATAAATAGAGATAGTATTAATTTTGAATTAACATCTTCTAAAGTCTCTCAAAGAAATTTGAAAAGAAAAAATACAATTGTTCAAACTACTAAAATTGATGATAATAAAGAAATATTTTTAAAAAAAATAATTAGATTAAATAATATTTATTCATTTACTAAAAAAGTTGGAAATTTTTATTCTCAAATATTAAAAAAATTCTTTGATTCTTATTATGGAAAATTAAATTCTTTTGTAAATAATGAAATAAAGCCTTTTATAAAATATTTTAAAGAATTAACAAATGTTTATTCAAATTTTTCATTAGAATTATCAAAAATATCAAATTTATTACCAAATCAAAAAGATGATTTAATTTTAGGTCAAAATTTAATAGAGATAATATCAAAAACTAATTCTTCTTTTGAAAAAATTTTAAATGAATTATCATCTAATTTAAAAAAGAATTCATTATCAATTTCTGTTAATAAATATGATAATTTAAATATACAATTAGAAGAAAATAATAAAAAAATATTTAAATTAATTTGGGAAATTGAACATAGATTAATTAAATTAGATAATTTATATGTTAAAAATTATAAAACAGATTTTGAAAATTTTAAAATGAAATTTAATGATGAAAATATTGAAAATGAAATAATATTAATGAATGATTTTATAATGATTGAACATAATTTAGTTTCTTATTGTAATAAAATTTTAAAAAAAATTGAATTTTATATAAATGAAATATTAAATATTAATAGTAATTCAAATAAAGATTTTAAAGATTATGTTTTATTTATAAAAAATAATTTTGAAATTTTTAAAAATAATATTTTTTTCAATTCTGAAGTTAATTTATCAATTGAATTAAATGAAGAAATAGATTTTGATTTTGAAAAACAATTATCAATACAAAATATATTAAAAAAACATAAAGATTTAAATAATATAATTAAAAAATTTCAACATAATTTAATTCAAAATGATTTTATGAAAGATAAATTAATATATGAAGATTCAAATTTTAATATAAATAATTATGAAACATTTAATGACTTTATTACATTTATGTTAAAATTAACACCAAAAAAAATTTCTATAGAATATAATGATTTAATTGAATTTAAAGCTCCTTGTTTAAGAGATGCAGGAGTATTTAAAGGATGGAGAAATTGTTTTATTATTATTACAATACAAAAACATGTTATTATATTTGATGAAGAAAGAGATATCAAAGATGATAATATTAATATGAATAAATTATTTGTTATATATAATCAAAATTTAATTAATGTAGAAAAGAAAACATTAAAAAAATCAAAATTTATTATTTGTATTTCTGAAATGAATATAAAAGAGAAAAAAAGTAAATTTATGCAAATTGATGCCATTGATGAAGAAAATAGAAATAATATTATTAATGCAATTTGTTTATCAAAGTTAAGGAAAATATCAACTAATTCAAAATATTAAATATATAAATTTATATATATTTATTTTTTGTAAATTTTTTATTAATAAATTAATATTATGGAAAATAGAAATATTAATCTATATAATAAAAAATTAAAAAAATCAAAAATTACAATTTCATTTGAAAGAAATGTTGATAAAATAAATATTATATGTAATTTCCCTGGTTATAATAAAAAATTAACATTAAATAAGAAAATAATTAATAAAAATAAAATAATTCATTCAATTGATGTTTTTCTTCCTCCAGGAAAATATTTATATCAATATGAAATAAATAGAAATATTGAAATTGATATAAAAAAGCCAAATAATGGAGAATATAATATAATTAATGTTTTAGATAGCATTATAAATGATGAAAAAGATAATAGTAATAGTAAATATATAATAGATGATAATTCAATAATATATAATTCATCTTCTTTATATTATCCTGAAAATAAATTAGAAAAGAATAAAAATAATATATTTAATGAAACTTCAAATTTAAGTGAAACAATAATTAATACAGATGAATATTCAATATATTCATATAATCATAAACAACCTAATTCAAAAACGTTAACAAATTTAATTGAACAATCTAAAAATAATAATATTTTACAAAGTTCAAAAAGTATTAATAATGATAATTCAAATAATTTTAGTATTAAAGGTGAAAATAACATTCAAACTTTTGAAAAAAATAATAATTCTATATTTGTTGATAAATCAATTGATAATATTAATTATAATAATCAATGTATTATTGTTTATCATTTAGGAGAAGATTATTTAGTTCCTATTTATTTAATTGAAGAAAAAAATGATGTTGTTAAATTAAAATATATTGATATTAATTCTGAAATTTTAGTTAAAAAAGAAGATATTGTTTATAAAAAAATTGATAATTTTTTATCATATGGGAATTTGACAGAACTTAAAAATTTAAATGAATATTCAATATTAAAAAATATTCAATTTAGAATTAAAACAAATAGACCTTTTATCTTTGCAAATAATTTATTGATTTTATTTAATTTTTGTGATAATTATTGTAATAATAAAGAAAGAGATTTTTTTTTATATGATTATTATATTAATTATAAACAAAATACTCTTTTTTTAATAACTGGTCAATCTCAATCATATATACTTAAATATTTAATTAGAATAAATCATAAATTGAATTGTCAAAATATTAAAGATATTAATATATATTTTAAGATATTTGATAAAGTAAAAATGGAATTTTTATTATTTATATCAAATAAAATTAATATTATACCTGTTTTTACAAATAAAATTCAAAAGAATGATTTGTATTTAAATAGTATAATTTTTGGAGAAAACAATAATATCTCTAGAAATAAAAAAATAAATTTTCCTATTTCAATAATATCAAATATTATAAAAAATAAAAATATAATTCAAATAATAAAACAAATATATAAAACTCATCCAGGAGAATATTATATTATTATTTTATTATATGAATTTTTAAATAAAAAAGATAAATTCAAATATATATTTAAATTATTTATACTATCTTTTATATTATTTTATAATCAATATATTCCTCAATATAAAAATTTATCTGAAAAATTACCTTCTTCAAATCTTATATTTTGTTCAAATATATTTATAATTTATTTATTAATTGAAATAACTCAGTGTTTAAATGATGAAATTTTACAAAACAATATTAATGATACACAAAATGTTTTATCTTTTTTTAATTTCTACAAACAAGATAAAAATGATTCATATATTAATATTCAAATAGAAAAAATAATTTCCTCTTTTATCAATGAAGAAAAGAAAAAATATGATTTTCTTTATCAAATATCAAATATAGACTTTTTAATTAACTTTGAAAAAAATTTGAAAAAAAATGAAGAAGAAATCTTAATAAATCTATTTAATGATTTAGAAATTAAAGAATTAACTAATAATTATATTTCTTTTTTATCAAATAAATTTAATAATGCAAAAAATATTATAGAAACAATTGAAAAAAAAAATTTTAATTTTGTTAATCAAATTTATAATTACAATTTTGATAATTTTGACAGTTTTATTCAAAATGAAAAAAATATTCAAACTTTTTTTCAATATTCTCAATTAATAGAATATATTAATTTATATAGAAAACAAAATAAATATTATAAAGAATTATTGATATCTAATTTTTTTAAATTTTTTTTACCAATATTATCAGATATTGATGAAATATATAATCCAAAAAATGATAAAATATATATATCAAAAATTAGAAGTTATATAAATGAACTTCAGTCTTTCCAAAAAATTAATGAAAATTTTTTAATTACTAATGATAAAATTATGATAAATTTTAAAACATATGAAATTTTACTTTTACTTTTATTTTCTTTAATAGAAGAAAAAATTAAAATAATTCAAAAAGTTTATCTTAAAAAAACAAAAAATATTGAATTACAAAAATTAATAAAACAAACAATTCTTATTCAAAAAATATATAAAAGACATTTATTCGAAATATATAATTCAAAATCAAATACAGGAAAAATAAATTTAATATTAAGAAAATATAAGGGAAATGATCCAATGATAATATTATTAATTATTAATGCTCAAAATACAATAAAAAAATTAAAAAAAGAAAATGAAGAATTAAAAAAAAGATTAACTCTTTCATCAAATAGAAAATTAAAAAGTAAAAGTTTTCAAATGACAAATTCACCTATTTTACTTCAGAAAAATATTGGTCCAGATGAAAATAATTCAACTCAAAATGAAATAAACGAATTAAAAAATAAAATAAACCTAGCAAGAAATGAATATAAAAATTTAGTAAATATCATATCTCAATACGAAGAAAAATTAACCAATTTAATACAAATAGTAAATTCAAATGAAGAAATAAAAGAAATTTTATCTCAAAATGGAATAGAAATAAATTAATAAAAAAATATAAAAAAATTAATTATAAATAAATTATTATTAATTAAATTTCTTAATTAAAAAAAATTTAATAAAAAATTTTATACATTTGAACACCATCTACATTATCCTTAAAATCTTTCCTATTAAAATGATAGGAAATTTTAATATTTAAAGAACCCATTTCTTCTTTAGAATTATTATCAACTGAACAACAAATAGAACCTTTTAAAATATCACCTTTATTAACTTTAACATCATTTTCCTTATAAAAAATAGTATGTTTCCATTTAGTAAGTTGATTATAAGGACTTGTAGTAAATTTAATTTGATTAGGAACATTATTAAATTCAACATCAAACCAAGAAGCCAATCCACTCATATAATCATTTCTAATAAAAATTAATTCATATTCATTTGAAAAATTTAAATCTTCTTCTTTAATATTATATATATCAATAGTGTAAATTGGACAAATTGTAGAAATTATTGATTCTTTATTAAAAGAATCTATTAATGGACTTGTGTAACTTATATTTTTTATACATGACATATCTATTCCATAAACATTATTCCAAAGAGAAAATTTTTCATTTTTATAATTTTGATCTTCTAAAGCTGAAATATATAAAGTTGCTTTATCTGGGAAAATTATTCCATTATTTTCTGTTAAGAAATTATCTCTTGCATATATTACTTGTTTAATAAATGAATTTTGTAATAAAAAATATCCCATCCAATTACATATTATAATATCAATTTTTTTATTTTGTGGTAATTTAAAATTGTATATATCACATGATATTACAGTTATTATATTTTCTAAAAAATTATGTTTTACTATTTCTTTTTGGTATTTTGATAATGTTTCATTTGGTTCTAATGAATATACTTTTTTTGCTCCTACTTTTGCTGCTATTAAAGAATTTAATCCTATTCCACTATTAATATCTAAGACTATTTTATTATAAAAAAGATCACTATTTATTTCAATTGCTGCTTTAAATGATAATGTTATTATTTTTTCATTTATATTATTTGATATTTCTGATGGATATATATATTTTCCATTATTATTTATTTCTATTTGTTTTATATAATCTTGTTCGTTAAACCATTTTTCTTTTTCATGTGGTTTAAAACCTTCTTCATTAGCATTAATCACAGTTTCATTATCTTCATCCATAAATAAAAATATTCAAAAAAAAAAAAAAAAAAAACAATAAAATTAAAAAAATAAATAAAAAAATTAAAAAAAAATACTCCAAAAAAAAAAACATATAAACCCAAATATCCTAAAAAAAATATCATTTCGAAAAAAATGTTGATTTTCAAAGACTTCATAAAAAACGATGAATTCATGTCAGACATATTTCCTTTTGAATTAGCATATGATGACGTAATAATGAAAGTAAAAACTCATTACAAAAAAAAAGAAGAAGTAGGTAACATAGACATAGGATGTGGAAATGAATTTGGAGGAGGAGAAGAAGATACAGGACCAGCAGATGATGCACCAGCAGAAAAAGTAATTGACGTAGTTTACAATTCAAATCTTCAACCAGTTCACATGAGTAAAAAAGAATTTATGGCATATATAAAAGAATATTTTAAAAAAATTGTTGCTTATTTAGAATCAAATAATCAAAAAGATAGAGTTGATACTTTTAAAAAAGGAGCTACTGAATTTATTAAATTTATTGTCCCTCATTATGATGAAATTGAACTTTATACTGGAGCTTCTCATCATGATGATGATGATTTAGAAGGAGGAATTGTTGTTCAATATTGGGAAGATGAAGAAGCTGATGGACCTGTTTTATATTATTTTAAAGATGCTCTTAAGGAAGAAAAATGTTAAATAGATTTTTTTTTTTATGGAAAAAAATTTGATTTTTTTAATTTTTTTTTTTTTTTTTTTGGTTTTTACGTTTTTTTTTTTTTTTTTTCTTTGGGTTTTTGTTTCTTTGAAAAATTAATTAATAATAAATTATTTTTTTTCAATTGAATTATTTTTTTTTAATGTATAATTTAAGTTGTTAATATTTATTTAAACATTAATGAAAAATTAATTATTTATTTTTTATTCTATATACAATTTTTTTAATATATTATTGTTTTTTATTATTTTCCTTAACAGGAATTCCCTTTTCCTTTTTAATATTCATTAAAATTTCATTATATTCTTTTTTATAAACATGAATTAAATTTTTAATTTTAATTTTACCATTTTTACAATTAATTAATTTATCATAATCCATTCCATATTTTTTAACAATTTTTTTTTTAGCACTATAAATTGCTTCTCTAAAAACTTCTCTTTCTTCTCTTATTTTAATTTTTTTCTGATATGATAAACTTTGATGAGGATGAATTCTACTCATATGACCTCCTAAAGCACAACCATTTAAATATGTTTTTTTACAAATTGGACATTTAAAAATTAAATTTGATATTTTATTTATTTTCTTTTTTTCTTTTGATAATATGAAATCTTCATCATCTTCTGAATTCGAATCATTTTCTTCATTTAATTCTATGTTTTTAGATATTGAATTTAATTTTTTTTTATATTTTTTTCTTTTTGTTATATACCTATTTTCTGTTAAAGAATTTTTTATATTTTCTTTTGTTGTTTGATTTTGAATTTTATTTCTTCTTTTATATTTTCTTTTTACTTTTTTTTTTATTTGTTTTCTTTTTTTATATTTTTTTATTTCCCTTTTTTCTTTCTTGTATATATTTTCCTCATCATAAATATTTCTTTTGAAATTATTAAAATGATTTTTTAAATAATTAATAACATCTTCACAAATTTCATTTATTGTAATAATAATATCTTGACTTTTATTTAATAAACATTCATTTAATTCTCTTCTTTTTTGATGAAGAAAATTAACTTGAATTGATTGAATACTTCTTCTTAATTGATTAAATAAGTGAATAATTAAATCATCTAAATTATTAATATTTTCATTTTTTAGTTGAACTAAATTAAATTTTTCAATAATACTTTGAATAAAATTAAAAGGAATAAAACTCCATGTAAAATACATTTCTTTACTTTTTTTTAAATTATAAGGAATAATTTCAAAAAGTCCTTTTTTTTCAATTATTGTATTAATTGCAATACATTTTCCTTCTTTAATAATAGAAATTAATGGAAAATATTTTAAAAAAGTACTTTTAACTTTAATTTGATCAAGATAAACAATTTTATTTATTGATGATTCTTCTTTGATAATATTATTATATGAATCAATTGCTGAAAAATCAAAATAATTTGAATTAAAATTATTTTGAAAATCAAAAATTTGAATTTGATGATTTTTTAAATCTGGAAAAGGGAATAATGATGAATTAATATCATATTTTTGATATTGATTTATATTTCCATTTCCCATATAATTAAAAGAATGTGTATTTGGTTTATTAAATAAAGGAGTACTGTCTTTTAAATAAGATAATTGATTATTTCTCTTTTTTTTTAAGAAAATATCATTTGAATTAAAATTAATTGGAGTTTGAATATTATCAATTGAAGGATTGTACATTATATTTATTGGACTTAAAGGAATTGATTCTAATTTTATTACATTTGATGTTATTAATTTATCATATGATGAAATTAGTTGATTTGACATTTGATATTATTAATAATAATTTTTTTAGTTACTTTTTATATTTTAATTTTCAACTGAAAAAATTTTTTAATTAATTTAAATTTTATAATTTTTTAGTTGATGAAAAAAAATTTAATTATATTTCAGATTAAATAATGAGAAATATAAATATTTATATTGATTTTATTTTACATTAAATGATTTAATTTGTCCTGAATTTGTACTATAACTTTCACTTAATGTTAAAATACTTAAATTTGATTTATTATGTTTTGGAGTTGTTGTTATATTATTAAAATTAATTCTTTCTATACTTGAAGCAGAAAATGGATTTTTTTTATCATTTATAAAAACATTTGAAGATTGATTCATTCTTAAAACTTTTTTTTTTGTTTTTTGATATTCTTGAATACATCTTACTTTTATTCTCTCTAATTCAATACATTTTTGTTTTAATGTATTTATTTCTTCCATTCTTTTATTTATTATATTGTTATTTATTTTTTGAAAATTTTCTTTTTTTTTTAATATTTTTATTTTATTTTTATTTTTACTTTTTTCTGATTGTTCTCTTGATTTTAAATATTTATATTTATTAATTGTATCATTTTGATAATTAGTTTGATTTATCATTGATTTAACTAGATTTTGATCATATTTTGATATTTCTGATAATAAATGACTTTTTTGAGATTTTATTTCTTGTAAACTCTTATTTCTTTCTTTTGCTATTTTTCTTAATGATTTTATTTTATTTTTTTTTTCATTTAATTCTTCTTCATTTTTCTTCTTTGCTTCTAAAATTTGTATTTTTAAATCACTTTTTGATTTTTGAATTTTTTTAATTTTTATATCTTTTTTATTATAAGCTATTATTTTATTATTTAATTCTTCACTTCTCTTTTTTAAATTGTTTATTTTATTTGATAAATTTGAATATTTATTTAAATAATCATCTTTAACTTTTAAAGATATATTTTTTTTGTTTATATAAATTGAATTAGATTTACTTTTATTTCTTTCAAAAGTAAAAGTATCTGATTTATGACTCATTTTTGGTGATATACTTCTTATTTTTTTATCATATGATATTTTTGAATCTTGTTTTATCAAATTATTTAAAGAACTATATGAATTACTATTTTTGTGTTTTATAATTTTTACAACAGTTGTAGTAGGATTTAGTTTTATTTTTTGAGTAATACATAAATATGGATTTCCTTTCTTATATTTTGAATTAATAAGTTTTGTTTGTTTATTGAACATATTAATTTAAATATATAATAAATATTTATAAAAATATAAATATAAATAAAAATTATATAAAAATAATAATAATAATAAAAAAAAATGTTTATTTGAATATCTGTATAAATAACGTGTATAAATAATGTGCTATTTATTTCTTAATTTTACATCTACAATTTTCAGAGGTTAATTCAAGATAATTTTTACATTTTCTTATACTTTCATCAATATAACTAAACAAACTAATTCCAAATATTGTTTTATCATTCTCTTTACCAAAAGGAATATGAATAAAAGTTTCATAAATATCATATGCAGTAACAAACTTTTGTTGATTTTGATAAATTTCTCCATCATTAATATCATTATTATTTTTATCATAAAAAATAACTAATAAAGGAATTAATCTATCATGAATAAATTGTTGTCTAGAAAAAAAATAATGAAATTTTGGCATATGTAAACCATGATCACTAACAATAAAAAAAATAGAATCCTTTAATAAATCTTGTTGATATAAACCATTTAAAAAATTAGTTAAAGGTTCATCTAAAAATTTAATAGTTTCACTAGTATCTTCATGACCATCTAATAAAACTAATTTAAATAATTTTCTACTATCTTTGTATTTTTCCCAGAATTGTTTAGCATATTCAATTTGGATTTCATTTGCTTGTTTCCCATATAAAATTCTTTTAGTTAAACTATTTTGTCCCTTTAAACCTTTAGGACCATTTTTATAATCATAATAATTAGGATCACAAAAAACTGCATTATTTTCATGATCATAAAAAACTTTTTCTGTATATTGAGTAAATTTTCCATATTTATCAAAAAAATTTTCTGAACTACAAATACATATAGACATTCCTGTAATATAACCATTTTGTTTATAATATTTTATAAATTCTATTCCTTCTTTACTTTTCATTGATTTTCCATAAAACATTGGTTGAATATTTATATGTGTATATCCACCTAATGAATGATATTTAAAAAATTGATATACTCCATATTTTTTATTACTATTTATATTATTTCCCATAAATGATTCTAAAAATTTGAAAAGTTTTTTTAAACCTCTTTTTAACATTCCTCTTGATGCTGTATCTATAAATATTACTAATACGTTTTTAAAAAGAGAATTTTTATTTTCTAATTTTTTTCTTTCTTTTACTAAAGTTTCATTTCTTATTAAATTAATATTTAAAGTTCCTTCTTCATTTTTATCAAATTTAACTGTTATTTCTGGAGTTGGAATTCCTTGATTTGGAATAAATGTTTCCATATCAATCATATGTTTTGATACATATTTATAATATTCAACATTACTAAATTTATTATCCCAATAATAAATATTTGAAATTGGGAAACCTAAATGATTTGATTTTTTTAAATTTTTTGGTAAATATTTCACTGCTACACTCTTTTTATTAAAATTATGAGTATATATTTTTGAAAGATTAAATTTTCCAAAAAAATAGTCCAATTCACATTTTGGAGGAGGATAAATTGAACATGCCTCTTTTGATAAATATATTAATTTTTCATTATTTAATCCATATTCCCAATCAACACATTTTCCTTTAAGATTTATATAAATATTAAATAATGGGAAAATTAATATCAATGATATTAATGATAAAAATGATAAATAATATTTCTTTTTAAATAATTTGAGTAAAATTACTAAATAGTTTATTAAAATTATAAATAATATCAAAATTATATTAAATATTTTAAAGTTAATTCCACCATGTTTTTCTAAATTCTCACCTCTATCATAAAAATAAAAGAATATATAATAAATTGGAATAATATATATTAAGTGAATAATTTTTATTTTTTTCCATATTATTAAACATATTGTTACACTAACTATTAAAGATGATATAATTAATAATGAACCTAAAATTTTAAATTGAACGACAAAGTGAGTAATACAATAATTCTCTTCACCTCCATAGCATCCTATTAATGAAATTCTATATAATATTATTCCAATTATATTTAATAATAATATCATATAATTTAAATGATTTGTTAAATAATTTTTACAAGAACTTCTTTTCTCAGATTTTTTGGAATTTTTTAAACTTTTTTTTTCAATTATTTCTCTTTCTGTTGTTTTTTGATTTGTATAACCTGATTGTGTATCCATTTTCATTTAAAGTAAAATATATAAAGGGTTTTAATTTTTATTTTATTGTTTTTAATTAAAATAATTTTTTAATAAATTTAAAACGTTCAATAATTTAAATACGGAATAATACCTTTTTTTTTATTTTAAAAAAAACATATTATTTAAAAAAAAAATTTTATATAACTTATTCATTTCTAAGATATTTTTTAGGTACTTCAACATCATCATTTTCCCTTAAATAATCAATACAAGTTTTTCCTTCTTTATCTTTAATATTCTTATTAGGACCTAACTGAATTAACAAATCATAAATATGTAAATCAAAATTAATAGCAGCAATATGCATCGGAGTCATACCAGCATCATCACAAACATCAATTAATTCTTTAGCATAATTCATTTTAATTAAAGAATCAACTGCACTAAATGATATAGCATCAACTGCAACATGTAATATACTTTGTCCAATTGTATCTCTAAAACTTAATAAATTAATTTTATTATCATTTTCAAATTTTTTTAATATTTCTTCTGTTATTAATTCTCCTTGATAAATATCATCTTTTAAATTTTGAAATTTTTTTTCTTCTTCACTTGCTTTTTCTAAAAATTTCTCTTTTTCTAAAAGAGATTCTTTTGCATTTGAAGAATATAAACTTTGAGATTCTAAATCAGGAATATCTAAATTTAATTCATCAATTGAAATTTTTGGTTTTGAAAAATTCATTTCAAATTTTTCACCAGTTAATTCACAATAATATTTTATATATTCTATCATTGCTTCTGTTTGATTATAAATTGAACATTTTTCCCAAGCTTGATTTTTATATTTTGTTTCAAAGTCAAAAAAACCTGCTTTTAATTTATTTTTTTCTGAATATTTTCCTACTGTTGCTACTTTGAATAAACCATAAAATTTTAATTTTTGATTATTGTTTAATTTTATGTTTTTTGGAGGAGAATTTTTTAATTGAGTTGATTTTTCTTCAAAGGTTTTTTTTAATTTTTCTATGTCGATTTGTGATTCTTTGTTTTCCATTTTTTTAAATATTTAATATTTATTTTTTTTTAATATTTATTTAAAAAACAATTTTTTAAATGTTTATTAAAAATTTATTTTTATTTAATTTTTTTAAATATCTTCATCGTTTTCATTAATTTCATCTAATTGTGATTCTATTTTTTTTGGTTTATTGTTCATATTTAAGTTTTGTTCTTCGTATTGTTTTTTAATTTTTTCATAATCTTTTTCATTTCTTACATCATAATTTCCATCATAATTATTAAAAATTACTTTTGAACTATTATTATTTTTTTTTAATTCATCATTTTCATTTTTAATATCATCATTATTTTCATTTCCTTTTCCTTTATCAAATTGACTTAAAATTACATTAAATTGAATTTGATTATTATTTTCATAATTATTATTTTCATTTATATTATTTACATTATTTTCATTATTATTATTATTTTCATTATTATAATAATAATTTATATTATTATTATTTATATTATAATTTTCATCTTTTCCATGTTCATAAAATTTTTCATAATGAGTTTTATTTTTTTTTGAAAAAGAAGACATTGATTTATTACCATAATTATTAGAGAAAGTTGATAAAGTTTTAAAACCAAATTTACCAAATTTTGTTTGATAAGCAGTAGAATAAATTGGAGGAAGACTAAATTCTTCTTTTAATTTTGATATTTTAAATTGAGGGACTCCATTTTGAAATCCTTTTACAGTTATTCCAGAATTATAATTAATTTTTAATATATGATTAGTCCAACATAAAGAATATGGATTTTCTTTATCATTTAATGAATTTATTATATTTTTTTTTCTGTCATTTGTTGTTAATGGTTTTTTCATTTTTCCAGAATTAATTGCTTTATTTCTATATTTTTTTAATATTAAATCTATTTCTTCAAAAGATTGTTTTAATTCTTCATCATTTTTTATATTATCTTTATTTTGATTTTGACTTTTTGTTTGGGATTTATAATTTGTTTTTTCTTTGTTTATTATTTTTATATTTTTATTTGAATTTTTTTTACTAATTTGAATTATATTTTTATTTTTATTTTCTTTTTCATTTTCATTATTATTATTATTTTTATTTATTTGTTCATTTTTATCATTTATTTCATTATCTAATTTTTCATTGTTATTTTCATTATACTTACTATAATTATTAACTTTTGAATTTTCTTCTTTTTCAATATTTTTTATTTTTGGTTCTCTAAAAAATCCTGTTTTTTTATCATATAATTTTAATTTTTTTATTTTTTTTTCAGTTCTTTTAATTTCATTTAAATATACATTTTCAGGGTTTTTATATAATCTTGGATAAAAATTCCTATTTATGTTTATTTTTTTTGGTTTATTAACTTTTGAAAAAAATGATCTAAAATGAGTTCTAAGTAATACTCTATTTGTATCTATATTATCATCTTCATAATTTTTCTCTTTATTTTTTTCATTTATTTCTTCTTTATTTTCATTTTCATTTTCTTTTTCAATTTTTTTTTCATTTTTTGAATCTTTTTCAATAATAATTTCTTTTTTTTCTTTTTCATTTTTTTCATCTTTATTTAATTTAAATTCATCAATTTTTTTATCATTTTCATTTTCAACTTGTTCTATATCTATATTTTCTTCATTTTTATTTTTAATTTCATTATCATTATTTTTCTCATCTAAAATATTACTATTTATACTTTCTTTATCCTCATTTTTAATTATTTCTAATTCATTATTTTTTTCTTCTAAATTATTAATATTTTCATTTTCCTTTTTATCATTTTTAATTATTTCCATATGTTCATTTTTTATATTTTCTTCTAAATTATTATTATTTTCATTTTCCTTTTTATCATTTTTAATTATTTCCATATGTTCATTATTTTCTTCTAAATTATTATTATTTTCATTTTCCTGTTCATCATTTTTAATTATTTCCAAATGTTCATTTTTTATATTTTCTTCTTTTTCATTTTGAATTTCCTCATTTTCATTTTTTTTTTCTTCAAAATTTTCATCTTTAATATTTTCTTCATTATCATTCAATAATTCATTAATATTTTTATTATTTTCAACATTTAATTTTTTACTATTTTCTTCTATTGATTTTAATTTTTCACTATTATATTCAAAATCATAATATTCTTCATCATTATATAAATCATCATCTTTTCTATTATCATTTTGTTTATTTTCTTTATCTTCTTTTTTTTCTTCTTCAATTTTTTCTTTTTCTTTATTATCAAATTCATTATTATTTTCATTTTTTTCAATTTTATTTTCTATATTATTATTTTCATTATTAGTATTATTATCAATTTCATTATTCTTATCAATATTTGTGTTATCATTTTTAATTATATTTTCTTCAATATTATCATTATTATCTTCCTCTAATTGTTCAACTTCAAAATTATCACTATTGTCTTCATTTAATTGTTCAACTTTAATATTATCATCATTATCTTCTATTTTTTCAACTTCAATATTATCATTATTTTCTTCATCTATTTTTTCAACTTCTATTTTATCACTATTATCATTCATTTTTTTTTCTTCTATATTATTAGTATTATCATCTATTTTTTCAACTTCAATTTTATTACTATTATCATCTATTTTTTCAACTTCAATTTTATTACTATTATCATCTATATTTTCAACTTCAATATTTTCACTGTTATCATCTATTTTTTTTTCTTCAATACTATTATTATTATCTTCATCTAATTTTTCAACTTCTATATTTTCATTATTATCATTTATTTCTTTCTCTTCTATATTTGATTCATTATTTTCATTGTTTTGAATATTAATAATTTCATTTTGATTTTCAAGTTTAATATTCTTTTCATTTTGATTATCATATTTATTAAATTCATTAAAATTATCATTATTATTAAATTGTTTTTCTTCAATATTTTCATCTTCAATATTACTACTATTTTTATTTTCACTTTCATTACTTTGTCCCATAAAGTTATTATAAATATTTTCATCTTTAATATTTTTATTGTCAATATTATTATTAATATTTTCATCATTCAAATTATTATTATCTATATTTTCAGTTTCAATGACTTTATCTTCATTTTTATATTTATCAAAATTTTCATTATAATTATCATCAATGTTATTGTCAGAGTCACTGATATTATATTTATTATTATTTTCATCCACATTTTCGATATTTTGATGAATAATATTGTAATCTTCATTTTTATTTTCAATATTTTTATTATTAATTCCAGAATTTTGATTATAATTAGAATTATCTTTTTCATTATCCTCTAAATTTTTATTTATATTATTACTGATATTATCATATTTATTATTACTGTCTTCTAAATTTTCATCATTATTATATTTATTAATTTCATCTTCATTTTTATTTTCTATATTATTATATTTATTATTATCTTGATTTTCATATTCATTTTCATTTTCAATATTATCATATTTATAATTATTTTTATTTCCATTTTCAGAATTATTAAATTGATTTTGCTCTTCATTTTCAATATTATTATCACTAATGTTTTCATTTTGATTTTTATTTTCAATATTTTTATTATCAATTTCAATATTTTCATTATAATTATAATTATTTTTATCATCATCATCATTATTATTATTAATATTATTATTATTGTCAATTCTTTCATCATTATTATCATTAAATTCATTTTCATTGATACTTTTATTAACGCTTAAATTATTATATTCATTTTTTTCTTTTTGAATATTATTATCATTTTTTATATTATTATTATTATAATCAGATTTATTATCATTTTCTAAATTATCAAAATTATTATTATCAGATTTATTATCATTTTCTAAATTATCAAAATTATTATTATCAGATTTATTATCATTTTCTAAATTATTATCTAATCCATTTTCATCAATCTTATTTTTATTATCAGTTTCAATATTTTCATAATAATTATAATCATTTTTTTTTTCATCATTTCCTATATCTTCATTACTTTCAAAATTACTTTTATTTTTATTATTTTCATTATTAAAAAATCCATTATATTCATTTTCATTACTTTTGACATCATTTTTATTTTCTTCTTTATTATTTAATGTATTTAATTCATCATCATTTACATCATTACTTTTATTTTTATTATTATTGAAATTATTATAATCATTTTCATTATTTTTATCCTCATTATTTTTAAGAACATTATTATTTAATTCATTGAACTCATTATTATTTTCATCTTCATCATTTAAAACATTAAATTCATCATCATCATTATTTTTTTTATTAAAATTATTATAAAGATTTTCATTTCCTGGTATATTAAAATCATTATTATTATTATTATCATTCATTAAATTTTGATAATCATTATTCAAATAGTCAAAATCATTTTGTTCTTTTAATTCTTCTTCTTTTTTTTTTTTATATTCATTTTCTGCTTTCTCAAAATCATCTTCTTCTTCTTCTTCATTTTCATATTGATTTTTATTATTTATATTATTATCCATTTCATTCACAAAGTCATCAATAACTTTATTTCTTTCATTAATTGATTGATCTCTATTATTGTCTGATTCAATTTTATAACTATTTTTATTTGATATTTCATTTTCAAAATTATTTTCATCATCATATATAAAATTATCATCAGATGACATATCTATTTATTAATTTAATATTTTATAACTTTTTATTAAATTCATTAAATTTAATTTGAATAATTAATACAAATAAATTTGAAATAAAACACTAATATTTGAAAAAAGACAAATTAAATATTTTTTAAATGAAAATAAAAATAAAAATATATAAAAGAATATTTATGATTAAATAATTAATGTAGAATTATTAACAACTATATATTCATTTAATTATAATATTTTACATAAGTAAACTACCTTAATATATATTATTAAAATTTATATAATTTTCTTTGATTTGAAAAATAATATTTGAACAAAAAATTTAAGACATAAAAATATAAATTAAAAATCATCAAACCATTTTGAATCAATATTTATAGAAGAATCAATTCTACTAATCTTATTATTAATTTTTAAAGTTTGCATTTGAATAGTTTCAAATTTTTCATTTTCCATAAATAAACTAAAAGGTGAATTTAATATCATTAAACCTTGAGGATTATCTCTACTATCTTTATTAGGAATATAAAAAGGTTTTATTTTAAATTTCTTTAAATCATCCCATTGAAAACCTTTATAAAAATTTTGATTTTGAACTTTTTCTAAAGAATTAATTCTTTGAGTAACTTTTTTACATAATAAACCAGAAATTAAATTTTTAATTTCAAAAGGACAATTAATAGGATATTCAGGTTCTTTTTCAATAATTTCTTTATAAATATCAATTAATTCAATTGCCTTATTTCCAAAAGGAAGAGTACCAAAATAAATATAAAAAATACAAACTCCGATTGACCAATAATCACAAGGGAAAGAATAACCTTTTCCTAATAAAATTTCAGGTGCTATAAAATTAGGTGTTCCTATTACAGTTTCTGAATAATTTTTTATTTTTCTTGAAGTACCAAAATCAATTAATTTTAAATAACCATTTGTTGATAACATAATATTAGTTGGTTTAATATCTCTATGAATAATTTTTCTTTTATTTAAATATGATATTATTTCAAATAATATTGAACTATAAAATTTAGTTTCATATATATTTTCTTTATGTTTTCTATTATCTAAATATTCACCAAAATTTTTCCCTGAAATATATTCTTCTAGTAAAAAACACCAATTATCTTTTTTTAAAGTTTTAACTAATTTAACAATAAAAGGATGATCTATATTTATCATAGTTTTTTTTTCATTTAATAAATTTTTAACTCCTGTCTTTTGTTTTTCTGCTGCTAATCTACTAATAACTTTAGCAGCATAAAAACATATTTTATTATGAACTAAACATACATTTCCAAATTTTCCTCTTCCTAAATATGAAATATAATATAAATCATTTAATGAAATTTCATTATCTTCAAGTAACATTTTTTTTTTTAAAAAATCATTTGCATTTTGTTCTTTTAATAATTCGAAAAAATCATTTGATTTAATTAAATAACATGTTGTATTTTCAGCTGCTATAAAATTATTTATATTTGGTGTTTCATTTAATATTGATAATTCACCAAAACAATTTCCTTCATCATATACTCTTAAAGTTTTATTATTTAATGGATCTTTCATTTTTACTCTTCCTTTTGATATTAAATAAAAAATATTGTTTTGATCTCCGTGTTTTATTATTAAATCTTTTTTTTGAAATTTTAATTTTTTAAATATTCTTGTATATGGAAAAATTTCTTTATCTGTGAAATTTTCAAATATTTGCATTTTTGTTAATGCATTAAATGTTTCAAATTCTATTTTATTCTTTGTTAAATCTTTTAAAATAAATTTTATATTTTTCCATGAACATTCAAATACAAATGTTAAATTATTTTTACATAAAATATCATAATCTAAACTATTTTATAATAAAAAATATATTTTACTCTTTTAGTGAATTTATTAAATTTTCTCCTATCATTTCTCCTTTTTTTAAAATTACTTTATTATTTTTAATTAATTCACCATATAATATAATACATATTTTTTTATTTTCATAATTAGATTTTGATATTACAATTTCATCTTTTTTATATTCATTTATATAAAAACAATTAAATAATTTTTTATAATTTTCAATAATAGATTCTCCCATAAAAAAAGATATAATATCAACTTTACAAATATTTCCAAAATATAATGAAAAAAGAATTTCATATCTATAATTAACACCAATTGCTTCAATAAAAGCTTTTTCTGAGAATAATAATACAATTGTATCTTCACTTTTATTTCTAATTTCTACAATATGTCTATCATTATTTTTAAAAAAAGTATAAATTATTCCTGCACATTCCCCTTTTCCAATATTTAATTTATTTTCTCCAATTTTGAAAATTTCTCTTAATTCACCTTTAATAACAAATAAAATATCTTTATTATTTCTAAAAAAAGGTATTATATTTGAAAAAGATGATGAAACTTTTGAATTATATGAACTTGAAATTAATACTAAACCACTTGTTTTAAAATGAAAACATTTAGCTAATGAAAATAAATTAATTAATTGTACATTTTCTAAATTTTTAAAAAGATAATAATTTTGTAATAAATTTAAATTATCATTAATAATTTTTTGTGTATTTAAACTTATATTTTCATATAAATTATCCTTATGTAAATTTAATAATGATTGGAAAGTTTCATATGTAATAATATATAATTCACTTTTATTAATAGAATATGCATCATATATTCTTTTACAATTAAGAGAAAATAAAGCTAATTCACCAAATGTTTCTCCTTTATTTAATATTAATTCCATTCCATTTTTTTTATCTTTTAAAATAACTTCTCCTGATTTAATAATAAAAAACATACTTCCAAATTCATTTTTTTTAAATATATAAGTTTTTGGTTCTATTTCTAATATACTCAAATTTTCAATTAATATTTTTAAAAAATCTATTTTATATTCCATAAAAATAGGATGTTTATTAAATAAATTTAATAAAAACTTTTCTTCATCATTTGATATTTCACCAGCTGTAAAAATACATAAATCTTTATAATTATCTTCATGACTTAATTTTTTATTTATAATTTTTTTTGGACTTGAATATTGTTCAATTGATTCAACTGGTTGATCATTAATCATATTTTCACTATTTTCATTATTATTTTTCTCTGATAATGTCCTTAAAAGCATATTTCTTCTTGATATATGATTTACATTTTTATTAATTAAAGTTTTTGCTCTCATTAAACCAGGTAATTTTTTCCAATCAAATTCTATTTTTTTTAAAACTGGAGTTAGAGATTTATTGCTTTCTATTTTTAATATTTTTATTACTCTCTTTGGATTTGCTATTAATATTTCATTTTGTTTTATATCTTCATTTTTTATTTGATTATTATAATTTGATTTTGAATCTTGAACATTTATTAAAAAATCACTTGTTACTATTATATTTTGTTGACTACAATTACAATAATTTTGAAAATTTACAATATTTCCCATAAAAAATAAGAAATGTATTAATTAATTAAAAAAATTTATTATTTTCAATAAAATTTAAAATTATGAAATTTTAATATTTTAAATTTATCATTTTTTAATAATAATAATTTATTTTATTTCCCATCAGTATTAATATTTTTAATTTTTTTATAAATTTTAACAACTTTAGCTTCATCATTAAAACCAATATTTTTAGCTTTTAAACTATCACTCAATTTCTCATTTTCAATTTGAGTTTCTCTATTAATTTTCTTTCCATCATCATTTGTACTTGCTCTAACTTTAGGTAAAACAGTTCTTTTTTTATTATATTCTTCAGTGATAATTCTCTTTTCATCATTTTCAATATCATCAATAGTAATATTATTAACATTAACATTATTATTATCACTATCTTTTTTAACATCTAAACTTAGCTTTTGTAACATTTTACTAAAACCATTTCCCATTCTATAAGGTTTATCAACATAATCTCTATTAGGATATTTATTCCAAGGAAGATATTCAAATTTATTAGTCAATTCACCAAGATATCTTTCACAAGAAGCACATTTATATCCTCCTACTGGTTTAGATGCTAACATCCAATTATCACCTTTTTCATTTTTTTCAATATATTCATTAATAAAATGTTTAATTTGAGTATCTAATAATTTCAAATTTTTCTGTGTATCAATTTTATCTGCAAATCTCCTTTGAGCTAATAATTTATATTCTTCTAATAAAGCTTTTAAAACTTGTTCTAAATTCCTTAAATCATCAATTGTTGATAATTTATTTAATAATGGTAATATTTCATTGAAATTTCTTTTAAATTCATTACAATCATTTTGTAATGATAAAATTTGTTGATTTATAATCTTCATTGCATTTGAAAATACTACAGGATCTACTCCTCCTTTTCCAGTTCCACCTCCACTTGAAGAAGTAACTTTACTTCCAGCATCACTTTGTAACATTAATAACATTCCTGAAAAAGATTCAATTTTCTTTGAAAAGTTTAATAAATCATTTTTTAATTTTGCAATTATTTCATCTTGTTGTTGTATATTATCTTTAATTATATCAATTTCATTTTGTTGATCTACTAATTTTTCTTTAACTGGTATTAAGTCACTTTTTGTTAAAAATAATTCCATATTTTGTATTATTTCATCTATTTGAGTTTTTAAAGGAGTCATATTATATTTTTCTGGGAATAATTGAATTTCTTTTTGGAGATCATTTATTTTTAATTTATTGTCGTTTATTAATTTTAATATTTGATTTAATTGATCTTTTGATATTTGAGCTTCATTATTATCTTTTTTTTCTTCTTTTTTTTCTTCTTCTTGATCTTTTTTACTTTTTTCTATTTCTGATATTTTGCTAAATAAGTCTTTATTATTGTTTTCAAAAGAGTTAAATTTTGATATTAAGTCATTTAATCCTTTTTTATTTAATTCATTATCTGAATTTTGTTTTTGTTTTAATTCATCTATGTCTTTTTTCATATCATTTATTTCTTTTTTTATATTTGCAATATCCTTTTTATATGATTCATTATCTTTTTGTAATTCATTTATTTTCTCTTCTAAAACCTCTTTTACATTTTCAAAATCTTCATTTTCTTCTTTTCCTTCTTTTGGAACTTCAGTAACTAATTTAAAATGTTTATTATTTAAATCTTCTATTTTTTTATTTAATTCTTCAATTCCATTTTTATTATCATCAACATCTTTTTTTAAATTTGTAACTGTGTCATTTAAACCAGTAAAATTATCTTTTAAAGTATTAGTTTTTTTTTCAAGTGTTTTAACCCATTGTTCTAAAATATTCATATTTTTCAATTTTTTATCAATATTCTTTAATTTTTCTTTTAGTTCTTTTCCATATGAATCAGGTAAATCAATATCTTGTACATCATCCTTTCCTAATAAAGATTCAAAATTTGTATCACTAACATTTTGATTTACATTTATTCCTCCATTTTTTATTATATTAGTTATTTCATTTTGTCTTTTTGCCATTGATGTTAAAAGTTTACTTAATAATTCCCATTGAAATAAACAACTTAAATTATATTCTTCTCCATCAAATTTTAACATTTTTTTTAATTTATTTTTTTAATTTAATTTATATGTATAAATGAAAGTAAATATGATTAATGCTAGAAAACACTTTTCTAATATTACTCAAATGAAATTAGGAAATATTAGAAAAAATAATAAAAAAAAAACCCCAGTTTATAAATATATAAATAATAATAAAGAATTTGATTCTAATTCAAATAATGACATAAATGAAACTTCATATGAGAATATTATTGATAAAGTAATGGAAAATAAGGAAATGGAAAAAAAAAATACAAATGATAATCTCAAAAAATCATTATTAAAATCAAAAAGTAATACAAATATTACTATAAAAAATAATAATACTAAAAAGAGTAATATTAAATTAAATGAAAATGAAGATATCCAAATTTTAAAAAATAATTTTTTAAATATGAATAATGAAAATAAATTAATTTTCTCACCAATTAGTGGAAAAAGTATCTCTTTAAAAAGTAATTCCCCGAATAAAAAAGAAATAATTTATGATTTTGATAAATTTAATCATAAAAACATGGAAAAAAATAAAAAAAGTAAATTTAAAAATTTGGATAAAAAATTAGATGAAAAAGTGGAAGAACAAAATAATATAAAACAAATGGATAATAAAATTAATAATTATAATAATATTATATTATATAATGTTACAAAAAATAAAATTATAAATTCAAAGAAAAAAGTAACTTTTTTTATTGAAAATGAAAAAAATTATTCAAATATTAATTCTAAAAAAGTAACAAATCAAGAAATTCAATTAGAAAAATTTGAAATTACAATAATGGGAATTAGAAAACCAAAATTTTGTTGTTTTTAAAATTATAAAATAATTATTGTGAATATTTATAAATGAAATAAAATAAAATAATTTCACTTAATTAATATAAATATTAAAAAATAGTGATTAATAAATGTATCAAATTTTCATAAATATGATATATTATTCATTTAATAAACTTAAGTTATTAATATTTACGAATTTAAAAAAATAAAATAATAATTTAATAATAATTTGAATTTAATTTTTTTTTAAAATTAAAAATTTATAAATTTATTTTGTATTAAAATATTTTATATAAATTTAAAAAATTTAAAAATTTATAATTAATAAAAACTTATTTTATAAATGAAAAAATTTTTAATTAATTAAATTCTTGTAATTCTGATAATCTGGTTATTTGTGGATTTTTAGATTGAAAATCATTAATTTTTTGATTTTGTTTTTTTAAAAGAGAAGATTCTTTTTTATTATTAATATCATCATAATAATCATTATTATCTTCATCATTATATCTCATCATAGATATTTGAATAGTTATTCCAGAAATTAAAGCAAAGAAAGCAATACAAAGAGTAAGAGCTGTTAAAACTCTTGTTCTTAAAGATAAATCATATAAAGCTTTATAAACAATTTGAAGATCATTTTTAATAAAACCACAATTCATAAATGAAAATGGATTATCAATTGATGAAGTTAATAATGGTGAGTTAAAAAAAGTTGTAAAAAAAATATTAAATTTATTATATAATAATGAAGTTTCTCCATTAATTTCAGTTTCAATATAAGAAGTAAAAGCACTATTAATTTTATTCAAATAAGAAGTTAAATTATTTCTTATATTTTCATTTTCTTCAGATAATCCACTAAGTGCAGTAAGAGAATCAATATATTTTATTAAAGATGGTAAGGAAAATTGAGTATCATTAATTTCTGTGGATAAAGTTTCTATTATTGAATAAATTCCTATAAATGTAAAATTATTTTCAGATTGTAAATTAAAATATAATGATAAATTTCCTGGAAAAGTTGTATTATGAATACATTGAAAAATAAAAGTAGAATAATTACCTATAATTATTGGTTCTTCAAGTTTAATATTTTCAGAACCAAAAATATACATAATATAACCTATTCCATCCTTAATTCCAAAAGTTATCATTCCATAACAAGCTCCAATCATAAATGAAGTAACTGATAATAACATAATTAAATACCAAAATATTATAATTATAAAATATAATGAACTATTTTTTTCTCCAACAACATATGAAACTAAAAATAAAATTTCTAAAACTGCAAAAGTTAACATAAAACTATATAAAGTTTGAAAACATATATAAATGAATTTTTTCATTACATTTTTATAATCATTATATTTTTTAACTATTTTATCACCAAAATATGTAAAATTATTTTTTAAAGAAGTTAAATTAGTTATGATATTATTAATTGAATTTTCATTATCATCATCAATTAATTTCATAATACTAGAAATTATAGTAGCATATCTTGTTTCAAAAGGTAATACTTTTTCTGAAATTTCATCAAGAATTGAAGAATCCATTTCATTAATATTAATACTTGAAATATTAGTAATATTGTTATTTGTTATATATTCAGAGAGTTCATTAATTGAATTAGTAAGTTTAGTCTTATTATATAAATTATTTCCATCAATTTTAAATATATTCTCTAAATAATTAAGTTGATAAACTTGTTGAATAATATTATTAAACCCAGTCCATTTATTAGAAGTACTATCATTTAAAATTTGCCCATCATAAATATTATAATATAACCTTTCAATAGCACAAGTACTCCCATTTAAATTTTTTTTAAATCTTTCAGCATAAACAAAACCAGAAACACAACAAGCAAAAATCCCAGCAAGAAAAATAATAGAAATAATAAACATTAAAGTCCTTAAACAAGGTTCACCTTCATTAGGATTATAACAACATTTAGGTTTACACCAACAAAAACATAAAATAATCCAACAAATTAAAGTAGCACCACCAATACCAACAAAAGTAAAATAAGGCCCTAATCTATTTACATATTGATTAATATATTTTTTTCTATTTTTTCCTTTATTTTTTTCTAATTCTATTAAAGGGTGTACACTATCTCTATTTATAAATTGATCAAATGATATATTTTCTCCATTTTCATAATATTTCATTAAGTAACTTGGTCCTTTTTTACATGTTGATATTGATTCATCGTTTGTTTCAAATGATAATGATAATTGTAAGAGAATTATTATTATTAAGAACTTTAAAAGAGAATTTTTAATTTTCATTTTTTTTTTTTTAATTTTTCAATTTTTATTTTTTTTTTATTTTAATTTGATAATTGATAAAATGAAATAATTAATAATTATGAGTGTTGATACATTATGTGATTTCTTTATGTTTATTTCTTCAAATAAAAAAACTATTAGTAATAAGAATTTAAATGATTTTTATCAGTTTATAGAAACAAAATATCAATTATTTGAAGAGAAAAGAAAAGAAAGTTTTGGGTTTAATAAATCTAAATCATTACTTAATGATTTAGAAACATTTTTAAATGATTTTCTTTTATTTTTTTATAATAAATCATTATTTGTAATAAATAAGAGTCAAGAAAAAATTATTAAAAATAATATAGAAAAAAAACAAAATATTGAAAAACTAAAAGATCAACAAATTTTAGAAGAAAAAAAGAATTCTTATCAATATCAATATAGAAAATCTCTAACTCATAAAAAAATACATGAAAATGAAACAAAAAAATGTTTATTAAATTTTCTATTAAATGATGAATTAAATATTAATATATGCCCAGAAAAATATATTTTATTTTTTACAGAAAATGAAAAATATAGACTTATTATTCATAAATTTTTTTTGAAAATGAGACCATTAATTGAAAAAAAAGCAAAAAAACTTTTAAATATTCAAAAAATGAATAAAAAAAGTTTGAGTAATCCTATTGAAAATTATAAAAAAATAAAAAATAATAATGAAATAAATCAAATCTCAGAAAAAGAATCATTAATTGAAAATAAAAATCAATTTATTAAAATATTAAATAGAGTAAAGGTAAAAGTATGTAAAACAAAAGAAGAAATTCCAAAACCTACTTTAAAACGGAAAAAAACATTTGAAAATAAAAATGAATGTTCAATAGGAGAAGATGATATTCAAATTAATATTGATGATAATAATTTAATAAAAAATGGATCAAAAAAATTAATAAAAATAAATAATCCAAAAATAAAAATAAATAATAAAAAAAGATTAAGTAATGAAAAATTAGGAATATTTCATGATAATGATTATTTTAATAAAAGAGACCCTAGAACACCAGATAATAAAAGTAAAGATATTAATTATGCAATGTTTGGTAAATCAGATTTTTCAAAAAAAATAAAATTTGATGATGTTATTAAAAAAGTAGATAAAAGTGCAGATGATATTGGGTTTGATTCAAAAAGTATGAGAAATAATAAAATAAAACATAATGATAAATTTATAAAAAATGAAGACCAAATTCAATGTGGATGTTATTTATTTTAATTTAATTAATGAAATGTTATTATTATAATAAATTTAATGATAATGAATAAAAAAAATATATAAATTATATAATCCTATATTTATATTAATTTATAATATATATATTAATAATTATTCTATACTTAATGAAGTATTATTTTCTTCCTCAGATTCATCTGAATTATCAGTATAATCTGGGGAATTAGTTAATTCTTGAATTAATTTTATATTATTTTTTTCTTTTTGTTCAAAATTATCAAAAGTACTTTTAAATGATGATGAATCTATTACTTTTACTATTTCTGCTAATGATGATATTTCTTCTTTTTTATCTGATAACATTTCTGCTAATATTAAATTTTCCTTTTTTTTATTTGATATTATTCTCTTTTTTCTTTCTAATTTTTCATTTATTTCATTAATATTTCTTTCTAATTCTTTAATTTTAGAAATTAAAAATTCTTTTTCTTTTTCACAATTTTGTTTTTTGAAATCTTCTTCTAATTTCATTTTTGATTGATTTAATATTGAAAAATCATCTTGTAATTGTTTATTTAATTTTATTTGTTCATCTAATTTTTTTTTAATAGTATCAATATTTTCATTATTATTTATTTCAGTATTATTTAAATTGTTTTTTAGATTTGCATAATTATTAATTGATTTTTGATAGTCACTAATTTGAGATTGTAATTCTTGAATTTTTTTATCATATGTTTTTTTTAATGATTCATTTTCAATTTGTAATTCTTCAATTTTAATATAAATTTCATTGTTTAAATTTTTATTTTTTTCTTTTAAATTTTTAATTTCTTCTTTTAAATCATCATTCTCTTTTTTAATTTCATTATTATTCTTAATTTGATAATCTCTTAATTCTTCATTTTCTTTTTTTAAATTATCAATTAATTTTACAAAACTTTCTTTTTCTTCTTTTAAACTAGTAATAACACCTTTATATCTTTCAACATCAATTTTTAATTTTTCATTAGCAGAAACTGATTTTCTAATATCAGAAGAATAATTTGAAACTTGTTCAGATAATAATTTTATTTTTTTATCTTGTTCACTTTTTTCATTTTCCATTGAAGATATTTTTTCCATTAAATTATCCATTTCAAATAAATCATTTGCATCTCTTTGAGCTAATTGACTTCTTATATTTAATACTTGATTATTTAAATTAGAAATTATATTTTCATTTTCTTTTATTTTATTTTGTAAATTTTGATTTAATTCTTCTTTTTCTTTTAATTCTTTTTTTAATTCAATTAATGAAGTTTTTAATTGTGATGTACTTTTTATATTATTATTATTATTTATAGGAAGATTTTTTTTTATTCCTGTTTTAACTTTAATTTCTTTTTTTTCAAGTTTTAAATTTTTTGGTTCTATTATAGTAGTTTGATTTAATTTATTATCATTTTTAGATGATTCTCTAGTTTTTGACAAATTTTTATTTCTTATAAAACTACTTTCATAAATTGAATCAAATTTTGAATTTAAGTCTCTTTTTTTAATAAATTTTGGACCTACTGAAGTTCTATGATATGATGATTCTTTTATTGGTTTTTTTTTAGCAGATAATCTTGCTTTTTCTGTATCAATTATTGGTTTACTTGTTGCTGATAATCTAACTTTTTGTGATTCAATAATTGATTTATTTGATGCTGATAATCTTACTTTTTGTGATTCAATTATTGGTTTACTTGTTGCTGATAATCTAACTTTTTGTGATTCAATTATTGGTTTACTTGTTGCTGATAATCTTACTTTTTGATTTGGTTTTGAAGTAACTCTTGGAACTTCTATTTTTTCTTTTTTTGCACTCATTTTTTCAATTATAATACTTATTTTTTTAAGTCAAAATATTTAAAAAATAAATTTATAAAAAATAAAAAAAATAAAATTGTATTTAATATTAAAATTTAAATATTAATTCTTTGTTTAGACTTTTTTAATTAATTTATTTGAATTTCCTACTGAATTATATCCAATATTATTAAGTGCATTTTTTAAATTTAAAAATTTAAAATGATTTCCAGTATTATCATTCATTTGATTTTGTTTACTAAAAATTTGATTAACATTAATCTGTTTATTTTGAATATTATTATCATTATTATGATAATGAATATAATTTGAATGAATTTTATTTGTATTAATAGCACTTTGTGGATAATTAACTTTATTTCCAATTGGGGGTCCTTTTTTCTTATAAGAATCATTTAAAAGAATTTTTGTATAATTATTATTTTTTCCTTTTGAATTAGATTTATATGAAGATGATGGAATATAATTTGAATAAATTCCATGTGTTAATTTTGTTTTAATATTTGAATAATGTATTGAATCTTTTGTATTTAAAGGTATTTTTTTATAATTTACTTTTTTTTGAATATCAACACTTGAAATATAATTTTCTCTATCACTATTTAAATTTTTACCTTTTGATTTAGATTTTGATTTTGAATTATATGAATTTTTAGAATTAAAACTATGATTAGTCATTCTTTCACTATTTGAATATAAATTATTTTCACTTATATTATATGAATTTTTTATATTATTTAAATTCATATTTTCTTTAATTGAATCAAAAACTTCAAGAGCATTTTTCATATTTTCTCTATAATTATCATTATCTCTATTATAAGTAAAATCAACAAAACAAATATCTTTTTTCATAGGATATTTTTCTTTAATAACAGGATAAAAAGGTTCATTTTCTTTAAAATCATCAAAATATTTAGTATCATAATCACTATCTAATTGAGGAATAAATGGTGGTTTTTGATTTTTAATATTATCCCAATCAACTCCTTTAAAAAAAGGATGATTTTTAACTTGTTCAGCACCATTACCACCAAGTCTAAATTCAACATCATTAATTAAATTAACTAAAATATCATAAGCTTCATTAGATATATCAGCTTCTTCAGGAATATAAAAAGTATTTTTCCAATTTAAAATTTTTCTACAAGTTTCAGTTGAAGTTTTAGAAAAAAAAGGAGGAAAACCAATCATCATTTCATACATTATAACACCAAGTGACCACCAATCAACTT
The DNA here is from genome assembly GCA_023806865.1 of Isotricha sp. YL-2021a. Taxonomy (NCBI): domain Eukaryota; phylum Ciliophora; class Litostomatea; order Vestibuliferida; family Isotrichidae; genus Isotricha; species Isotricha sp. YL-2021a. Next base: position 82,423 of record JAJJLH010000150.1, read on the forward strand.
CTGGTCCATAACCTTTTTGTTTAAAAACTTCAGGTGCTATATAATCAGGTGTACCAACAGTAGAAAAAGCATAAGCTCTTCTTTTATTTTTAGTCATTAATTTAAATTGATTAAATTTAGAAGCATAAGTATTATAATTATTATTATTTAAATTTGAATTTAAATTATTATTATCAATATTATTATCATAAAGTGGAAATTCCATTCTTTTAGATAAACCAAAATCACTTAATTTAATATGACCATCTTTACCAATTAAAACATTATCTGGTTTTAAATCTCTATGAATACAATTTAATTTATGAACACTTTCAATACATAAAACTAATTCAGCAGCATAAAATTTAGCATCTAATTCAGGTAAAATATCTCTATCCATTAATAATGACATTAAATCACCTCCAGGTAAATATTCCATTCCCAAATATAAATATTTATTATCTTGAAATGAAAATTTTAAATTTACAATCCAATCATTTTTAGCTTGAGATAATACTTCTCTCTCTGCTCTAACATGTAATATTTGATTTTTTTCATGCATTTCTAATTTTTTCATTTTTTTTATTGCTACTATGTCATTTGTTGGAATGTATTTACAGACTCTTACTTCACCAAATGCACCTTGACCTATTATTTTTATTGGCTCGAAATCAAAAATTGAAAGTTTTTGTCTTTTTTTTCTTAAATTTTCTCCTTCTTTATGTAATATTTCATCTTTTATTTTTGAAACTTCTTCATCGGGTAAATTTAATTCTTGCATTTTTGACAATATTTCTTCCCAATCTATTATTTAAAAATTAAATTTAAATTTTTACCTTTTTTTTTAATTGTTTCTTCTTCTTTTTTTAAACGATATTTTTTCTCAATGTATTCTTTTGCAACTTTTACTCTGTTGTATGTTATGTTTGATATCTTTTTTTCTCTATATTATTATTATTTTGGGTTTTAATTACTTTAATGCATCCTCTAATGATGTGAAAGGAACTATTTCTATCATTTTTAATTTAATTTTTTAATTTAATTTTAAAAATTAAATATGTTATTGAATGTAATATTTTTATTTATTTTAATTTTTAAATTTTTAATTTAAATATACATATTTATTTAGATAAAATATTTTTTATTTTTTATTATATATCTCATAATTTATATATTCAAATATTTATTTAAAAAATAAAATAATAATTTATAAATGAAAAATTATTTTTTGATTAAAAATCAAATGAATATATTAATCAATGAATAAGAAAATAAATAATATAAATCAATAAATTTAAATAATTTAAAATAAATAACAATAAAATGTCATCAAATCTAACAGCTAAATTAGGGGATTTAGATTATTCTGATTATAATTTAAAAGAATTAGTAGAGAATAAAGAATATAATAATGTAATTAAAAAAATACATCCAATAATATGTGAAATGGATCCAGAACTTTTTTCTTATTGCCAAGATAAAATATCAAATATTTATGATAAATATTTAAATGTTGAAGGACAACCTAATTATGAAGAAGCAGCTAAAATATTAAAATCTGATATGGAAAAGGATAATGGACCAACATGGGTTTGTATTATTGGACAAGATTTTTCTTTTAATGTTAAATCACAAAAAGAAGCTTGTTTATATGGTTATCTTGGTCATTTTGGAGTTCTTTTATATAAATGTTAAATATTTTATTTATATAACTTCTAAAAAAAAACAATTATTTTCACAATTATTTTATTTCTTTTCCTTATATTTAATAATATAGAAATTATTTTCAAACAATTTATTTTTAAATTGAATTAAGAATCTCTTATTAAAATATTATAAATGGACGAAATGACTAAAGAAAAAGCAAAATTTTTTTTAAATATTTCAAATAATATAACAAAAAATTCATATTTTTTTTGGGTTATTATGATTTTAAAATTTCTTCCATTATTTGTTATTACCCATGATTGGAATATTTCATATAATAGAAGTATTTCTTATTGGATTAGAAAATTTACATTTTGTGAAATTTTATCAAGCTCAAAATTTTATTATACATACATATCATTAATAATCATTTTATTAATAATTTTACTGAATTTATATTTTTTTTTCATTTTTTACAAAATTATTCTCAAAAGTAAATTGTTATTAAAATTATATTCTTTTTTTATATTCTATATTTTTTACGGATTTAATCAATATATTTATTCGATTATTGCAGAATTAATATTTAATGAAAAATCAAAAGATTTGAATAAAAGTTTTTATTATATTATAATATTATTATGTATTATTATTATAATATTGATAATTTATGCAAATGTTTTTATCTGTACAATTTTTGTTTATATACCAATTTTTATTCATAATAATACATTATTTATTAATCCATTAAATAAAATTCATTATTCAACTGCTCTTTTATCAATAGTTCAAGGATGTATTCAATTAGAATTAGATTTAAAATTTAATGAAATGATAATAATTAAAAATATTGTAAGAGCATTTTTTGTATTATATTATTTAAAAGATTTTTTTAATTTTAATAAATATTATAATAGATTTTATTTAGAATTTTTAAAAAAATTTATATTAACATTATGTTTTTTTTCATGTTTAATTGAATGGTTGTTTTATTATGATTATAAAAATAAATTAATAATTCTTCAAAAAGATGTAGGAATAATATGTTTCAAATTAATAGTTGAAATTAATTTGTCAATTCTATTTACTTTTATTTACTATTATATTGAAAGTAAAACTATAATGAAAAAAATTTCAAATTTTCATTCAAAAAATTTAAAAAGTTTTGATTATAGTATGGTAAATTTTTTTAATATTCTTTATTTTCATGAAAGATGGGATTTGTTAAAAGATATTTTAATTAAATTAAATAATAATTTATTAAAATTAGTTCATTCTCCCAGATGCCATGATAAACAATGTTTCTATTGTTATAAATATACATTTTATGAATTTAATTTTGAAATGGAAATTTTTCTTGAAAAAAAGAAAAAAAAAGAAATTACAATTTTACAAGAACATTTTCCTTTATTATATCAATTTTTATTTAAAGAAATTTCATTACTTTATGACTCATTTCAAATAAAAGATAGAAAAAGAAGTGTTCCTAAATTATTTATAGTAATAACTTTTTATATGTTATTTGAAAGAAATTATGTTAAATGTTTATATTTAATAGAAAAAACAAATGCAATTGATAATGGAAATAGAAAAAGTTTATATTGTTATCAAATAGAATTTTTAATAATTAAAATATTATCTTTTTATAAAGGTAAAGAACATAAAACAATGAATTTATTAAGTTCAAATAATGATAATATTAGTAAAATTATAATAGCAGAAGATTTAATTAAATCATCTTTAAATACAATTAAAGAAATAATGATAACATTTAATAATGAAATTGTAAACTTTTCAACTTTTTCAAAATTGATATTTCATTTTATTCATGAATATGAAATATTAACAGATAAAATTAATTCATTATTTGAATCTTCAAAATGCAATATTCCTTATTCTAAAGAAACATTTTCATTATATTTTGAATATGTTTATGGGCAAGTCCCTAAAAAATTAAATGCATGTTTTGAAAAATTTTTTTCTTTACAAAATAGTTCTTTAATTGAAGTTTATATGAAAGATACATATTTACTTTTATTTAAAGTAAAATTTTTAATAAAAGATATAAATCTTGAAGTTAAATATGCTTCATCAGAATTAATATCAAAATTAAGATATACATCAAATGAATTTAAATCTTTAGATATTAAATCACTTTTTGCAAAAACATTCTATAAATCATATAAATATATAATAACAGATTTTTTAAGAAATGGAAAAGATATAATTAGCATAAATAATTTTTGTCTTTTAGATAAAGATAAATATGTTATACCATTTGATATAGAAGCAATTTCTCTTTATACAAGTCTAGGAATGGTTCTTTTTCTTAAATTAAAACCAGCAAAAGAACAATTATTTTTAAAAACTATTAAAAATAAAAATAGAAAAGAAAATGAAGAAAATAATAATTATCTAAATTTATGTGATTCATGTTTATTATTTACTAATAATAATGGAAAAGTTGTCTCTTTAAGTAGAGGATTTGAAGATTTTTTTCATTTAAAATATGAAGTTTTAAAAGATAATAGAATTAATATAAAACAACTTTTTAAATTAGAAAAATTAGAAAAAAAAGGAAAATTAAAATATGATTTATTAAATATCTATAATAATATTATTGATATATTTAATGAAAAAATTGGATTAATTGGGGAAGATACTTTTTCTAAATCAATTATAGAAATTAAAGAAGTTAAAGAAAATATTGTTCAATCAAAAATGTTATTTAAAACTTCTGTTTATTATGAACAAAGAGAAATGGAAAGAGAAAATTATCAAAAAAAAATATATTATTTATTTTTAATTGATATTTCAGTTAAAGATTATTCAAAAAAAGGGAAATCAAATTCATTATATGAACCAATGAATATTGATTCATTAATTAGTAAAAGTAATGATTCAGTAATATATAATGAAAGTTCAAATAAAATTATAGATAAAATACTTCATACTTCCTTCAATCAAAAAATTTTATATTCAAATAAATTATCATATTATATACTTGAGAAATTTTTAAATACAAGTATTAAATCAAATAAAGAAATAAAAAAAGAAAAATACTTTGATGATACTTTAGAAGATGGAAAAAAAAAAGATAAAGAATTTTTTGACAATATTTTAAATGTAAATGAATTAAATAATGCAAATGATAATATTGATGTAAATAGATATTTTTTAATAAAAAATGATAATTTTATAATAAGATATTTAGCATCTGCATTATCATTTATTTTTCCAATATTTTTTTTAGCTTTTATGATATATAAATTAAGAAGTTTAGCAGATCAAGAAAATTATTTTAGAGGACATATAAATTTTGAAATGGTAGGTTTAACATTAATGGATGTATTATCAAAAGTTATTTATATGCAAATTCAAGGGAATAATTTACAACCTAAAATAATGGAAAATTACTTTAATAATACATTTGAATTTCATTCAGAAAAATTAATAAAAAGAATATATGATTATAATTCATTTTATATAAAATTTTATCAATTTTATACAGGAAGAGTAGTAGGAACAGATCCATATTTTTTTAATTTATATGAAAAAGAAGTATTATATAAAATACCAGATTTATTAGGAAATAAAATAGAAACAATAGCTCAAATGGCATCAATTCATTTAACTGAATTATTATCTGTAACAATATTAAATGGTCCAATACCAATTTATTATAATAATTCAGAATATTATTATACACAAGATATGGTAAAAAAAGTTAATATAACACCTTTAGATTATTATTATTGTGCTTCTGGTTATGTTGGTTTTTTAGTTAATTTTTTAGCTAGTTATAAATATTATAATAATGAAATTACTAATTATTATGGAACTAAGGCTTTAGATTGGAAAATTAGTTCTCAAAGAGGAATTACTAGAAATATTATTATTTTAATATCTGCTTTTATTTGTTATATTTTAATATGCTTTTTTATTTTTTATTTTCAGTCACAAAAATTATTTGCAAGATATTTCATTTCTTTTACTCAATTGAGATTTTTTAATGATTATCTTTATAAGAAAACTATTTTAATATATGATGTTATTGATAATCATCAAACTAATTCAAAAATAAAACAAGTTTTATCTAAATTAGAATTTGAAAATGAAAATGAACAAATAACAACAGTTAATTATATAATTTCTGGAAAAATTGAAAATTTTAAACAAATAAAAGTAAAATCTTTTTCAATTAAATATAAAATTCCTTATGATGAAATGATATCTGAAACAGAAGAAAAGAAATCGCTAAAGAAAAATGAGACAACAATAATAGCATCATTATTAAAAGGTAATTCAATTAAATCCATAAATAGTCCAATTAAAAATCATATTTCCATTTCAATTCCAAATAGTACAAAAAGAATAAGTCACATTGAACCAAGATATCAAAATAGTGATAATTTATTAACTAAATTTATTAAAGATAAAAATAGAAAAAAAAGTAAAGGTAAAACAACAATAATAACAAGAAATTTAACATCAAATACAACAAGAACAAATATTACAAATACAACTTTTACAAGTAGTATTAATTTAATGAATAATATAAATAATAAAGAAATTATACCAATGGGAATGATAGGAAATAGATTATTATCAAAACCAATTATATACTTACATTTATTTTTAACTTTATTTATATTAGGAATTATTTTAATAAATATTACAATAATATATTATTTTCATTCTCTTAGTTTAGTTGATAGTTTTATTACAATTATGTCTACATTTAGATCATTATTTGCAGAAATTAAATTTCCAAATGAAATGTTATTAGATTTTTTAATGTCAATTTTAAGAAATGAAGAATTTTATACTATATATGAATCAACTCCTTATTCTGAAATATGTGGTCAATTAAAAAGTCAATATTATGAAGGTGTTACACGTCATGAAATGTTTTTAGAATTAAGTCAATGTTGGCCTGAATTTAAACCTACTGTTGATACATTAATTTTAGGAGTTGCTGATAAAAAAATGAAAAATCTAATTAATTTTCAACATAATACAGAAGGAAGTTTTTTTTGTGAAAATTATGCTTCTTTTCTTTCAAAAAATAAAAATGATAAAAGATTAAATGATATTAAATTATTAGAAGATTTAACATATGAATCAATTTTAAATGAATGTAAAAATATTGGACATGGATTAAATAATGAAGGTTTTCAAACTGTTTTAGTAAGTATGTATAATACATTAAATATTTTATATAATGAATTTAAAAATAAAAAAAATAGAACTGCTGAATATAATATTAAAATATTAAATAATGATAATTTTGTAATGATGCAATTAGAAACTTATTATATTTTTTCAAAAATGTCTATTTGTTATTATTTAATAATGAATATTGATATGGAAAATGCACATATATCAGCATTAAGAGATGAAACTATTTTTTTATTTGCACAATTGTTTATAATTATTATTGCAATTTCTATTTATCTTTATAATATAATAAAATATGGAAATGAAATTATCTCTGTTCAATTTTTCAATAAATGTATATTACATATGATTCTTTTTAAATGAAATATATAAAATTTAAAATATTTTTATATAATTATTTTTTTCAAAATTTTTTAAAAATATTTTTATCTTTATATTGAGACATCAATTTTATTTATTAAAATAATATATTATATTATATTCAAACAAATTAAATGGCAAAAAATTAAAAATTTTTTCATATTAAAAATTAAAACAACTCTAAAAAAATTATTAATAATTTTTCTCACAAATAGCTTTAAGTATTTTTTGATACATACCACTAGTATCACCAACAATATCATCAATCATTTCTTTCCCAAAAAGAGATTTATAATGAATTCTCATTTGAGGAATATCAATTTCTTCTCTTGAAACTAAAACTCTAACTAACATTTTATCATTAGTTCCTAATCCTTTAACAGCTTTATTAACTCTACTAGCAAAATATTCAGAAGGACAAATAATTCCATCTAAAATAGTTTGTAAAGCTTTTTTAAAATCCCCTGAAAATTCTTTTTCAACTGCAGTTTTAAGTGATTTTGATGTTAAATTTAAATAATGATTATTTATACTATATAATTCAGCTGGTGATGATATTGCAAAAACTTTTCTAAATAATGTTTCATCTGTTCCTAATTTTCCTTCTCCTCCTTTATATAAATCTTCAGCTATTTTTCTGCATTCTTCCTCATTTTGTCTTGGATTTTCACTTCTGTTACATTGAAGAAGAGATATTAATATTTTTTTTAAATCACCAGATGTTTCTTTTTCAACCCATTTTTCTAATTCTTCATTATATAATTTTTTAAAGTCTACTTTAATACCTTTTAAAAAGAAATTTGGTCTTGTACATATTATTTCAATTAATGTATCTTCATCAGTTCCTAATCCTTTCATTGCTTTATATAAACATTTTGCATCGTAAGTTGTTGGAGAATCATATAAACCTACAATTGTTTCTCTAAAATTTCCTCCTAATTCTTTATGTAAATCTTCTTGAAGATCTCTTCCAAAACACGTTTTGTATATTTCTTTTAAACCTTGTCTATCTCTTTTTGAATATTTTAATGTTATATTTATAATTCCTTGTTCTTTATCATTTTTACCTTTCAAACAATCCCTTAATAATTGTGCATCACCTTCAAAAATTTTAGGATCTGCTATTGGCATCATCATCATTTTCTTTTATTATAATTTATTATTATATAAATTTAATATTATTTAAATAATAAATACCTATCCTTAAATCCAAAATAAATAAAAAATATAAAAAAATTAAAATCAAATGGTAGATATACCTTCATTAAGAAACGAAGTAAAAGTCTTAGCAGAAAAAGCAGTAAACTTAGATAAATGTGAAGATTATGATAATGCTCTTACATATTATACAAAAGCAGCAGAAAAATTAAATTACATTAGAAAATATGATGAAAATCAATATAACAAAGAAGTATATACAAAAAAAGCAATTGAATATATAAATAGAGCAAAAGAAATAAAAGCAGCAAATGAGAAAAAAAAAATTGCTTCTGAAAAAGGAGGAGGAGGAGAAGATGAAGAATCAAAAAAATTAGAAGAACAACTTTCAGGTTGTTTAGTAAATGAAAAACCAAATGTAAAATGGAGTGATGTTGCTGGTTTAGAAAAAGCAAAAGAAGCTTTAAAAGAAGCAGTAGTTCTTCCTATAAAATTCCCTCAATTATTCCAAGGAAAAAGACAACCATGGAAAGGAATATTATTATATGGTCCTCCAGGAACAGGAAAATCATTTTTAGCAAAAGCAGCAGCAACAGAAACAGGAGGAAAATTTTTTAGTGTTTCAGCAGCAAATATTGTAAGTAAATGGATGGGAGAAAGTGAAAAATTAATAAAAGGATTATTTGACTTAGCAAGAAAAAATCGTCCAGCTGTAATTTTCCTTGATGAAATTGATTCTGTATTAAGTGCAAGAAGTGATAATGAAAATGATGCAACTCGTAGATTAAAAACTGAATTTCTTATTCAAATGCAAGGAGTAGGAAATGATGATAAAGGAATTCTTGTATTAGGAGCAACAAATATTCCATGGGGATTAGATCCTGCAGTAAGAAGAAGATTTCAAAAGAAAATTTATATAGGATTACCAGATGCTGAAGCAAGAAAAGTAATGTTTCAATTAAATTTAGGGAAAACTGCTAATCAATTAACAGATGAACAATTTGATGATCTTGCAGAAAGAACTGAAGGTTATAGTGGAAGTGATATTGCAACTTTAACTCAAGATGCTATTTATGAACCTATTAGAAAATGCGAAAGTGCTACTCATTTTATGAGAATTAATAAAGATGGTAAAGAATATTATGTTCCTTGTTCTCCTTCTGCTCCTGGAGCTATACAAATGAAAATGCATGATATGGCTAATCCTGAAATGCTTTTACCTCCTGATGTTTGTTATGAAGATTATATTCTTGCTTTAAAAAAAATTAAACCTACTGTATCTGAAAAAGATTTGGAAAAACAAGAAGAGTTTACTAGAGAATTTGGACAAGAAGGTTAAAAAGATTTTTGTTTATTTTTTTTTCTATTTTTTATTTTTTATTTTATTTTAAATAAATGATTTTTTATATTAATTTATTTTATTGATTTTTTTTAAATTTTATTAATCTTATTTTGTTTAGATATTTTTATTTTTGAAACAATCTATAAGAAGAGATAAATATATATAATTATTGAATTATATATAATTCTTTTTGATTTTTCAAAAATTATATATTATGAAAACTAATACTTTTCCAAAAAAATATGAAGCTTCTTATGTTTTTATTTCAGATAATATAAATAGAATATATTCTTTATTAACAACAGTTTCAAATATTGAAAAATTAAATCAAAAAACTCAATTACCATATTTATTTACTGATAAACCTTATCCAATTAAATTTGATTATTCAATAGGAGAAATAACAACTGGAAAATATTCAATTACATTTTCTTGGAATATAAAATCAAAAGAAATTCCAACTCCATTTATTTATTTTTTTAAATTGGTATCAAATACACTTGATAATTCAATTCTTTTTAATTTTGAAGTAATAATAGTAAAACCAGAAAATATTCCTCAAGAAAAAACGAAAAAAGTAATGAATGGATGTAAAAAAATTTGTATAGAAATGATAAATAATATTGAAGTTTTTCTACAAGAAAATAATGAAAATATTTTTGTTTTTGAATCTGATATAATAAAAGCACCAAGAGAAAAAGTTTGGAATTGTTTAATTAATTTATGTGAATTATTTAAAAAATATAAAATAATTAAAGAATGTTCACATAATGGTGAATTAGGTAAAATTGGTACAATAATTACAATGTGTATTGAAAAAGGAGAAAAAATTGAAAAAGGATGTGCAAAAATTATTAAGATTGAAAAAAATCCAAATAAAGAAAAATGGATTTTAGTTCTTTCTCCTTTAGAAGGAAAATATCAAGTACAAGAAATGGAATTTGTTTTATATAATTTAGAAGATAATAATACTTTTATATATATTAATCATAAATTTAATGAAATGTTGCCTCATGAAATTATGAAAGAACTTGAGGTTAAAAAAAAGTATTTATTTGATTTAATTAAAAAAGAATTAGAAAGCGAACAAAAATAAAATTTATTTAATTAAAATTTGAGTTTTAATAAGATTATTTGTTTATTTGTATTTATTTTGAAATCATGTGATATAGAATATTATTTTTGTTTAAAAATATAATTTTTTATTTATATTTTTCTATAATATAGATTAATTTATTTTAAAATTTATTCATAAAAAAAAATTTTTAAAAAAAAATTTATTAAAAATCCATTTTTAAAAAAAAAATAAAATATAAAAAATTTCATTTAAATACCTAAAAAAAATTAATTAATTTAATAATTTAAAAAAAATGTTAAACAAAATATCACAAAATTTAAAAGAAAATGAATCAATTATTGAAACAGAGACATATTCTTTTTCATCATTAATACAAAACTCAGATACAAATTCCTTTTCCTCATCAACTGCCATAAAATCAAAAATAAACAAAAGTCAAATAGAAGAAAAAAAAACTTTGAGTTCATTTGATGAAGAAATTACTTCAGTTCCAAATCCAAATTTTAAATACTTACAATATGCTGAAAAGGAAATTCCAATATATGCAAATTTATATAAATTAATCATCACAAAGAATTATACTTTATATCAATATTCTCTTAATTTTTCAAATGAAAATGATTATATTATTCCAACTTTTTTAAAAAAAAAAATTATGAGTAAAATTAAAAATGAAATTTTAAATGATTATGGAAATTTTATTCTTACTGGAGATTCATTTTATAGTATGAAAGAAGTTAATGAAGTTAAAGAAAAAATTTCTCTTTATCATAAAGTTAATTATTCAATTATTATTAGACCAACTAAAGAATTTATTGAAATGAAAACTGATATGAATTATATGCTTCAGCAATTTAATAAAGGAAGAACTGAAATAAAAACAATTTTTGAAATAATTATTAAAGAAATTTTAAGACATAATCCTTCTTTAAAATATGTTATGAAATTATTTGGAAATAAAGATCAAGAAAAAATATTAAAAGCAAGTGAAGATTATAATACTATTACAATTATGCCTGGTTTTTTTACAAATGTTATGTTTTTAAAAAGTGGGATTTATTTAAATGTTGATATTAAAACAAAAATACTTTCTCAATATAATTGTTTACAATTAATTAATTCTTTTTTAAATAATCCTAATGGAAAAATTTCAAGAGAAGAAATTGAAGAAGTTAATAATTGGTTTAAAGATAAAACAATTGAAACAATTAACACTAATCAAAGATTTAAAGTTGAAAGAGTTAATTTTGAAAAAAGAGCAAATTCAACTACAATAAATGTAAATAATACTTCAATGAATTATGTAAAATATTACAAAGATTTATATAATAGAAATATTTCACCATATTCTCCTTTATTAAATATAAGAACAAAAGGAAAATGTTCAGAAGGAATTTTATTTCCACCAGAATTATGTGTAGTTGTAGGATTAAATGAAGAAATGATTAATGATAGAATTTTAATTCAAAATATTACAAAAATAACAAAAATGAATCCTAATACTAAAATTGATAATATAAATGATATTATTAAATTAATAAATGAAAAAAAAGAAATTATAAAAAGAAAAAGAATAGTTAATGAAATTAAAGAAGAAAAATTAAAAAGTTGTTTCCAATTAAAAAATGAATATGGAATTGATATTATAAATACATCAAAAGAAACACCATTTAAAGGTAGAGTTATAAATTTACCTTTATTCAAATCAAAAGATAATAAATTAATAAATAATATTTTTAAACCTTTTCAATTAATAGAATCTCAAAAAATATGTTTTAAATGTTTATATCATAAAGAAAATACAGATTCAAAAAATAAATTATCTAAATTAATGAAAAATGCAGCAAAAAGTTATGATATTAAATTTGGAAGATCTGAATTTCATATAATGACAAGTGAAGATCCAAAAGAATGGATGAAAGAAATATTAAAAGCTGAAAAATCAAAAAATTTTAATATTATTATTATTTTAATTGATGAATATTTCCAAGGGAAAGGATTATATGATTCACTTAAATCATTTTGTCAAGAAGAACAAGGAGTTATTTCACAATTTATTTGTACAAGAAATTTAGAAAAAAATGCAATGAGTGTTGTTAGTAATATTTTAATTCAAATTAATTCTAAAATTGGGGGAGTTTCATATAAAGTTAATTTTGATTCAGATATTTTAAAAAGAGAATTAATGGTAATTGGAGTTGATTCATCTTCATTTTTTTTAAATGGAGAAAAATTTTATTCAATATCTTTTTGTGCTTCTTTAGATAATGATTTTTCAAAATATACAAATAAAAAAATTAATGTTCCTGATTATGAATATTTAAATACAAATTATCCAATTTCAAATTTTATTATTGAAACATTAGGAGAATATTTTAAACGTAATAATTCATTACCAAAAGGAATAATAATTTATAGACAAGGAATAGGATTAGGACAAAGAGAATATATTAAAGATGAAGTTGTAAATATAGAAAATATCTTAAGAGGAAAAAGTGATATTCCATTTTTAAATGGATTAAATATTCAATATTATTATATTTTAGTAAATAAAAAAACAAGTTTAAAATTTTTTGAAATTGAACATCCAAATAATAATAATAAAGCATTTGATAATGATTTTTATAATAATCCTGAAAGTGGATTATTAATTTGTGATGATATTATAAAAGAAAATGAATTTGAATTTTATATTCAACCTCAAAAAGTTACACAAGGAACTGCAACTCCAACTAATTATACTGTTCTTTATGGAAATATGAATTGTCCTAAAATTATTCCTAAATTAACTTTTGATTTATGTTTTATTTACTCTAATTGGAGAGGTCCTGTTAGAATTCCTGCTCCCTTAAAATATGCTGAAAAACTTGCAAAAGTTAAGTTTGGATTAAATGAAAAGATTAAAAATAATCTTAGTTATATTTAATTCATTTGATATTACTTTTGATTTTAATTTTTTAATTATATTAAATATTGAAATTTAGTCTTTATTGATTTATTTTTAAAATAATTTCATTTAATCATTTTTTTATTTTTACAAAAAAATGAGAATATATTTTAAAAAAAAAAAACTTAAAAAAAAAAATGATTTTACCTTTTCTATTATACCATAAAAATAATTTTAAAAATTAAAACCCAAATATTAAAAAATTATTTAAAGTAATTTTTCAACACAAGCTTCAAGCTCCTTCATATCAGCAGTAGGTTCAAATCTGGCAACAACCTTTCCAGTTTTATCAACAACAAATTTTGTAAAATTCCATTTAATATCAGGATTTTTTTCAAAACCAGGATGTTCTTTACTAAGAAAATCTGTCATAAATTTAGCTTTTTCTCCAGTAAAACCTTTAAATCCTTGTTGACTTTTTAAAAATTTAAACAAAGGTAATTCTTTTGGTCCATTAACATCACTTTTTTTAAATTGATCAAATTTAGTTTTATATTTTAATTGACAAAATTGATGAATTTCTTCATCAGAACCTGGAGCTTGATCTTTAAATTGATTACATGGAACATCAATTATTTCTAATCCTTTATCATGGAATTTTTCATATAATTTTTCAAGGTCTTCATATTGAGGAGTAAATCCACATCCTGTCGCAGTGTTTACTACTACTACAACTTTTCCTTTAAAGTTACTTAAGGCACATTTTTCATTTTTTCTTGTTAAAAGTTCAAATGAATAGAAATCTGTCATTTTTTTTTTTATATATATATTTTTTATTTTTGTTTTATGTATTTATATGTTTTGAAAAGTAAGTGCTGTGGATTATTATTTTTTGATGATTTTTTTGGGTGTTTAATAATTAAAATTATAATTTTTATTTTTTTTTTTATATTTTTTTAGTTTATTTTTTTAGTTTTAATTTTTTTTATTTATAGTTTTATATATAAATTTTATTTCATATATAATTACATATAATTCTTAAATATTTAAATATTTGTGTTATTATTTTTTTTTTTATCTAAACAACATTTCACTTTATCAATTTTTTTATCATCTTTTTTTAATTTCTGATTATCTCCATTTTTTTCTTTTATAATCTTAATTCCCAAATCCAACATTTTATCAATAATAGCTACAAAAACTTGATTAACATTAATATTTTCCTTAACAGAAGTTTCAAAAAAAGGGAAACCTTTTTCTTTAGCTAAAATTTCTCCTTCTTCAAAACTAACTTGTCTATCTTTATCTTCACAATCAGATTTATTACCAACTAAAACAAATCCAATTTTATTTATATCAATAGCTTCATTTATTCCTTTAATCCAATTATTAATACTATTAAAAGTCTTTTTTGAAGTTAAATCATAAATTAAAATAATTCCATCAGAACCTTTATATGTATTTTTTGTTATTGATAAAAATCTTTCTTGTCCTGCTGTGTCCCAAATGTCTAATTGTATTTTTCTATCTTTGTGATTTATAAATTTTGTTTTTGCATCTATTCCTATTGTTGATAATGTATCTTCGTTATATTGTTCATCACAAAATCTTTTTAACATTGAAGTTTTACCTACTTGAGTATTTCCTAATAGTAATATTTTATATTTTATCACATTATCTTTATTTTTATCCATTTTTTTTTTTTTAATTTTGTTTTTTTTTGTTTTTATTTTTTGAAGTAATATTTCAAAATAAAAATTAAATAATTAATATTTTTTATTTAATGATTGTAAAAATTTGATTCTTTTAGTATTAAAATGAATATATTATATTAATTTTTTTTAAATTTGTTATATAATTTTTTATTAAATAATTTTTTTAAAATTTATATGTAAAATTTTTTTAAATTAAATACTGATAATAAAATAATTAATAAAAATATTTATATTATTCTTTAAAATTAATTTGTTTATTGAAATTTTTTTTCATTGGG
>JAJJLH010000151.1:0-88238 GCA_023806865.1 Isotricha sp. YL-2021a
CCCAATCCCCAATCCCCAATCCCCAATCCCCAATCCCCAATCCCCAATCTAATTATCATTTGAAAAATTAAACCAAAATTTTTTAATATGTAATTTAAAAATTTTATATAAATTATTTATTCTAATATTAATTAAAATAAATTATTTATATTAAATAAATTTTTGTTAATTAAATTAAAGGTTTTAAATAAACTATTTTTTTCCATTTATTTTTCTTTTTATTCATTTATATAAAATTATAAAAATAAATTTATTCATGTATAAATTGATATCATAAATTTATTGTTTATTAAAATGCTCAAATATTTAATCTTTTTTACATTAATCTTATTTATTCAAAATGAGTTCTCAGATACAGAAAAAGAATATCTACAAAGTGTAAATACATTAACCACATCAACAAAAACTAATATAATTGAAGATTTTAAAGAAAGATGGAAGGAATTAATAGAAATAAATTTTATTGGTCCATCTTTAAAAGAACAATTTTATAATTTAGGATTTGGACAAATAAAAAAAGATGAATTAATAATTAAAGAACATGAAAATGAAAATAAAGCAAAAGAAGATATAATAGCATATATAAAAAAAAAAACTTTAGAAATTATGGAAATGAAAAGTTAGGTAAGGTTTTTACAGAAAAAATGGAATATAAAAAAGAATGGAGTAAATATGATTTATTATTAAGTAAAGGAAATAAAATTAAATCACTTTCAATATTTGCAAAAAAGATTGATAAAGATAAATTTGTTACAATTTATTTCTCAACTCTTGATAGAATTTTTTATGAACATGGAGACTTTGTTTTAATAAATAATTCAATAAATAATATTAATCCATTCAATGATATATATTCTATGACTCATTTAAAATTAATTTGTATATATCATGATTGTGAAATTGTGCCACCTTTAATTGATATATTATTATATAAAAAAATTTTGATAAGATATTATAGTATTCTCTCATATAATGTTATTGCAGAAGCTATACCTGCTAATTTTAATAAACCTTTTTAATATTTTTTTATTTTATTATTAGATAATAAACTTTTCATGATTTGGATATTTTATATCTGTTTTTTTAATATAAAAAATAATATTTTTTTTTCTGATAAATAAATTTTCCTTTTTTCTTATAATATAATAATAGATATGAAATTTTTATTTCAGTTAAGGATTTAATAAAGTATTTTTATTATTTTTTTTGTTTATCATTTTGTAATAATCTTTAATTATTTTTAATCAGTTTTATTTATTTCATTTTTATAAGATCATATAAAATTATTTTATATTATATTTATTAATATTTCTTAAATATATTATATTATAATGTTTTATTTATTATTTTTTAATCTGTTATTTGTATAATATTAAAATATAAGATATTGTAAATTAACTTTAGAATAAAAAAATTGTTTAATCATCCAAAGAAAAGATCATTCAAATAATTAATATATAATTAAAAAAATTAAAATTTAACCTTAAAAAAAATCAAAAAACCTTCAAAAAAAATTAACATTAAAAAAAAATTATTATTTAACCAAAAAAAAAAAATAAGATATAAAAATATAACTTATAATGTCAGAAGAGCAAAAAGTAAGCCAAAATTTTCCTGAAAAAGGAGAATTAAAAGCTGAAAACTCAGAAGAGCAAAAAGTCCCTGAAAAGGGTAAAGTAACAAAAGACAACCCAATGGGTTACCCTCCAGTAAAGCCACACCTTCGTAAAGATGGTCAAGAAGTGGTAGCATGGACAATGAATCCAACAAGTGATTTTGTAAATCCATATGGATTAACATTACGTAGAAAAAAAAGAAAGAAAACTCCAGAATATGATAAACCAAGAGAAGGTTGTGCAATTTTACAACCAAAAGTAAATGAACCTTTTGAAGCAATTCCTAGAAGAATTACAAGGAAGGAATTAATAAAAAAAATCCAAGAAAATTTCAAAGCTACAAATGTTGAAGATATACTTAAAAATAATTTTGATATTGATTTTTCAGTTCCTGATAAATCAAAATTAAATATTACAAGTTTTGATGATAAAATATATGAAATTTATCCTAATGATTATTGGATGAAACAAGCTATTGATAAAACAACTGGACAAAAATTAAAATTACCAGCTAAAGCTTTGATTATTGATAAAGAGACTAAAGTTGGTGAATGGAAAAGAGTTTTAATTACTAATTATGATGAAGAAAATGATTTATTTGATGGTGAAATTGATGATAAAACACATGAAGAATTTAAAGGTTTACCTAAAATGTTTATTTTATTTGATTCTGAAAATCCTAATGTTTTTGCTAAGAGATTAAGTGAAGCTTATAAATTGAGAAATAAAAGTGAAGGGATTATAAAGTATAATTATTATTTATCAAAAATTCCTAAATATGATGTTTCTGAATTACCAAAAGATAGAGCTGAAAAAATTGAGAATAAAATTAAAATTATGAAAGATTTTGATATTGTTGAAAATAGATTAAAAGGTGAAATGGATGCTGTTAATAAATCATATGTTTTTCAATTGAATAAAATGATGTTTGATGAATTATATTTTAAAGAAAAAAGTTCTGATTTATGTTGTTTAAATTTAAATATTGAACCAGAACCTAAACCTGAAGTTCCTAAATATGCAAAAGAAATGATACATGAAGATAATAAAAAATTCAATTTTGATATTTTACAAAAAACATATTCTTTAGCTGCTTTATTTACAAAACCAAATATAATTCAAGCAACACAAAAAGTAAAAACATTAATGGATTCTATGAAAGGGAAATTTCATTTATATAAAACAAAATTTAATGATACAATTAAATTAGATGATTTTTTAAAAGAAGAAAAGAAAAATATTTATGAATTTAAAAAGAATTTAGAAAATGAACAAATTGCTCAAATTAAGAAAATTTTATCAGTTCTTGAATTTAAACCTCCAGAAATGTCTTTATTAAGTACATCACCTGATGTTGCAAAAAAAGAAGAAAAGGAAAAAAAAGAAGAAAAAGATAAGAAAGAAAATGAAGAAGAAGAATTAGAAAATCCAGTTCCTCAAGTTGTAGAAGATGATTTTAATGTAGATTTTATTAAAGATCGTCCATTAAAACCAAAAAGATATGTTTTTGAAAAAGATATTGAAAGAGAAAGAAAAAATCAAGAATTTATGAATGATTTAAATAAATATAAAACAAGAAGATTAATTAGAAAAATAAATATGATTTTCCAAGATCAATTATATGAAACTGTTGTAAATTCATTAATTCAATTTGTTGAATTTTTTGAAAAAAATATCCCAGCTGTTACAGAAGTTAAAAATACAAAGGAAGTTATTAATACATATAAAGATCCTTTAGATAAAGAAAATAGAATTAAAAACTTTACAGAAAGTAAAATGGTTCTTGATGAAAAATGTGCTTTTGGACAAGCAACTGATTTACCTGATACTGATTTAAATACTACTTATGAAGCTATTGATTATATTCCAGATGAATTATTAGTTGAAGAAAAAAAACCTATTTTTAATATCATTTTAAAATATAAAGAAGGGAATTTTGGATATCATTTATTAGTTGAAGATTTTGTTATTGAAATTAGAAAAGTTTTTGATGAAGGATTAGATAAAATTCAAAGAGTTGAACAAATTAATTTCCATAAACAAAAAGTTTATTCTACTATGAAATATTTTGATTTAGTTAAAAGAGATAAATCATTAGGTTTAAAAGGTAAGAAAGAAGAAGAAAAGAAAATTGATATCCCAATTGAAGAACAAAAAAATGAAAATATCGATGGAGAAGAACAAAAACAAGAACAAGAAAATAAAGCAGGTGATATCAATAATATAGAAAATAAATTTAATCCAAAAAGAGAAGAAGCACTTTTTGTTCAAGATTTATATGAAAGATTAGAAAAATGTTTATTAAAAGGAAAAGAACCTTTAGAAAAATATGCAGCAACATTTAATCAATATAAAGAAGATTTAGATATTGATCCAGAAACTTATGTTAAAAATTTAGATGAACAAGATGATGGTAATATTGTTCATGTTTTAAGAGATGATATTAGAAGACATCAAGATACTTATGATAGAATTATTAAAGAAATTGATGAAAATATGCAAGTTTCATACTTTTTAGTTAATTGCAAAGATGTTAGAGATACTTTATTAAGTAAACATGAAAAAATTAGAGAATTAGAATTAGCTCTTTTAAATAGAAAATCACAAGAAATTAAATCATCTGTGTTTAAACAAATTGAAGAAATGAAAAATGGTATTACTAAACAATCTAAAAATATTGAAGAATTAGTTGATGTTGAAAAATATATTGAAGATGTTCCTTCATTATTAGAATCAATAAAAGGAGAAATTGAGAATTGTTTAGAAATATATAAAATTTTAGATGAATTCTTACAGAAAATACAATATATAGATCTTCGAACTAGATTCATGTTAATTCAAAGTACCACAGATATTTCAAATACAATAACATCAGCAAAGACATTAATAACTAAACAAAGAGAAAGATTCTTAGCCAATTTATTAGAAAACCAAACAGCATTAAATGAAGATATAAAGAATTTAGAAAATCAAATAAACGCATTGAAAAAATACAAGACAATAGATCAATTAAACGATGCAGCGAAATTAGCAAATACTTGTCAAAAGATATTAACAGATTGTCAAGACAGAGCAAAATTATGTAATAGTAGAGAAGTAAACTTCAATAGAGATCAAACTGATTATTCACACTTAACACAAATGGCAAAAGAATTCCAACCATTTTATTTAATTTGGACATCAATTGATGAATTTGAGAAAAAAAGTGAAGAATTTAAAAAAATTCCATTAGATCAATTACATGGTCTTGATGTTGAAGAAATGAATGATAATGTTAAGAAACATTTAATTCAAAGTATTAAGACTTTAAAAGATATGGATGGTTATGGTGAATTGATTAAGACTGCTGAAGAGGAAAGAGATAGATCAAGAGAATTTGAAAAGATTGCAGATTTAGCTGTTTCACTTACTACTAAAGGTTTACAAGAAAGACATTGGGAAGAATTAAAAAATCAAACTGGTATTGATTGTACTGATAAAAGTAAACAAATGGACCTTGAAACAATTATAAATCAAAATGGTGATTTGAGTAAAGAAGTTGTTAATGTTGCTAAAGGAATCGCTGATAAAGCATCAAGAGAATTCCAAATAAAGGAAAAATTAGAAATATTAGAAAAAAATTGGGCAGAAGTTGAATTTGGAACTACACCATATAGAAATAAAACAATGAATATAATAACAGGATGGGGAGATATATATAAAGTACTTGATGAAGATGTTCAAGAAGTACAACAACTTGAAGTAAATCCATATAAGGAACATTTCCTTAAAGAAATTACTGAATGGTCACATGCTTTTCAAAATATTACTGATATTTTAGAAGCTTTATCTAAATTACAAACTAAATGGTTCCAATTACAACCTATTTTTGAAAGTCCAGATATTACTAAGAGTATTCCTCATGATGCTGCTATTTTTGCTAAAGCAAATAAAAGCTTTACTGAAATTATTAGAGGATTAAAAGTTAGTACTAATGTAAAAGTTATTTGTAGTGATGATACTTTATTACCTAAAATTAATGAAGCTAATGAATGGTTAGAACAAGTCGAAAAAGGATTGAATGATTATATTGAAAAGAAAAAAACTTTATTCCCTCGTTTTTACTTTTTATCAAATGAAACTTTATTGAAAATTTTATCTGAAACAAAAGATTTAAATCGTGTAAAAGAGAATTTAAAAAATATATTTGAAAATATTCACAATATTGAATTACAAGATGATAAAATTATATTGAAAATGATATCAAATTTAGGAGAACCAGTCCCCTTAAAAAATATAATATCAATAGATAGAAAAAATATAGAAGATTGGATGAAAGAATTACAAAATTCAATGTTTGAAACAGTACGTCAATGTATGGAAAGAGCAATTAGAACATATACTCGTCCACCAACAAAAGATTGGATATTTGGTCACACTGGACAAAGTGTAATTCATGCTAATCAAATGCATTGGACCAATCAAGTAGAAGAAGCAATAGCTAATAAAACAATTCCTGCTTATTGTAATGAAATACAGGAAAGAATTAATTTACTTGTCAAAATTTTAAGAGAACCATTAACAAGAGTAAATGGTATTACTGTATTTAATTTATTAACATTAGAAGTACATAATAAAGAAATTACAGAAACATTTATTAAAGGTGATTGGTCACCAACATCATTTGAATGGAAAAAACAATTAAGATATTATTGGGAAAATGATAATATGTATGTAAAATCAATTCAAACTTCTTTCCCTTATGGTTATGAATATTTAGGTAATACTGAAATATTAGTTATTACTCCTTTAACTGATAAATGTTATTTGACTTTAATGGGTGCTATTAAATTTAATATGGGAGGTGCACCTGCAGGTCCTGCTGGAACAGGTAAAACAGAATCTACTAAAGATTTAGCTAAATCAATTGCAAAACAATGCGTTGTTTATAATTGTTCTGAAGAAACTGATTTTGTTGCAGTTGCTGCCTTCTTTAAAGGTTTAGCAAATTGTGGTTCTTGGATTTGTTTTGATGAGTTTAATCGTATTAATATTGAAGTCTTGTCTGTCATTGCTTCTCAATTAATTGTATTATTCTCTGCTAAAGCTGCTGGTATTGATAAGATTATTTTTGAAAAAACTCCTATTCATATTTTACCTACTTTTTGTGTATTTATTACTATGAATCCTGATTATGAAGGAAGAACAGCTTTACCTGATAATTTAGTTGCTTTATTTAGACCTATGGCTATGATGGTTCCTGATTATAAGTTAATTTCTGAAGTATATTTATATTCATCTGGTTATTTAACTGCTAAAGATTTAGCTAAGAAAATTGTATCTACATTTAAATTATCTTCTGAACAATTATCTTCTCAATCACATTATGATTTTGGTATGAGAGCTGTCAAATCTGTTTTATATGCTGCTAAGAAATTAAAAGTTGGTAATCCTGATACTCCAGAAGATAAATTATTATTAAGAGCACTTCAAGATGTTAACATACCAAAATTTTTAAAAGATGATATACCATTATTCTCAAATATAATTAAAGATCTTTTCCCAGATACAGAAAAACCAGAAACAGACTTAGATGATTTAATAGGAAAAATAAATGATAATATCAAAAAGAAAAAATTACAACCTCATCCAAACTTCATTCAAAAAATAATTCAATTATATGATACAATTCAAGTACGTCATGGTTTAATGATTGTTGGTCCTACAGGAGGTGGTAAAACTTCAAATTGGCAAATTCTTCAAAAATCTTTAAGTGACTTAAATGATGGTGTAAAATTCTTCACAACAAAATCAACAGTAATAAACCCAAAAGCCGTTCGTAAACCAGAATTATATTGTGATAAAGATCCAATGAATCCAACAGAATGGATTAATGGTATTATGCCACTTCTAGTAAATGAATTAAATAAAGATACATCAGGTAAAACAAAATATTGGATTTTATTTGATGGTCCTGTTGATACATTTTGGATTGAAGATATGAATAGTGTCCTTGATGACTCTAGAAGATTATGTTTACCTTCATCTGCTATTATTGTATTGAATGAAACTATTACTATGATGTTTGAAGTCGAAGATTTAGTTCATGCTTCACCAGCTACTGTTAGTAGATGTGGTATGGTCTTTATGGAGCCTAGTGCTGTTGGTTTAATGCCTCATGCTTTATCTTGGTTACAAATTAAGTTACCTCCTGCTTTAAGAGAATCTCCTCCTGATTTTGATATTAGAGCAAGATTAGAGAAATTATTTACTGATTGTTTAACTGAAAATGTTGAGTTTATTAGAAAGAAAGTTGTTGAACCTTGTCCTACTACTGATGTTAATTTAGCTTATAGTTTGTTTAATTTGTTAGAATGTTTCCTTTCTAAATTTAAAGATGTTAGTCCTTCTAAAGTTAATAAAGTGGATTTGGAAATTTTATATAAGAGTATTTATAATATATATTTCTTTGCAACTGTATGGTCTATTGGAATTACTACTAGAGAAGATGGAAGAGAGAAATTTAATACTTATTTAAGAGATTTTATGAAACAAAAAATTCCAGAAGAAGATGTAGCTGATGTATTATTCCCAGAAGAAGGAACAGTATATGATTATTATTTCGATTATGAAAAAGACGAATGGAAAAATTGGAATACACTTCTTTCATATCCACAAATTGATGTACGTGCTGAATATACTGATATTATTATCCCAACTATTGATAGTGTACGTTATTGTTATATTTTAAAATATCTTTTAACAAATAGAAAACATATTATTACAACTGGACCAACTGGAACAGGAAAAACAATTAATATGATTGATATATTAGGAGTAATGGAAGAAGCAACAAAGAGAAATGAAGAAAAATATGCTCATATTGTTATTAACTTCTCAGCACAAACTACTGCAACTCAAACTCAACTTGCAATTGATAGAATATTAAAAAGAAAAGGAAGAGGAAAATACGCTCCTGATAATAATAGAATTATGGTTTGTTTTGTTGATGATTTGAATATGCCTAAAAAGGAAAAATATGAAGCTCAACCACCAATTGAAATATTAAGACAATGGTTAGATTATGAAGGATGGTATGATATTAGAGAAAAAGAAAAACCATTTATGCAAATTTCAAATTTAATTCTTACTGGTGCTATGGGACCACCTGGTGGAGGAAGAAGTTTCTTAACAAATAGATTTATGAGACATTTCAATGTTATTACATATACAGAATTAGTAGATAGTTCAATTAAAAGTATTTTTGTAAGAAAAGTTAATAACTTCTTAACAAAATTCCCTAATGAAATAAAACAACTTGTACCAACAATTGTAAATTCAACTTTAGTATTATATAAAGAAATTAAAGACAAATTACTTCCAATACCAAAAAGTTCTCATTACTTATTTAACTTAAGAGATATGTCTAAAGTATTACAAGGAGTATGTGGTGGTTCATTAAAACATCTTCAACATAAAGTAGATATGGTTCAAATATGGATGCATGAAATGATAAGAAGTTTCGGTGATCGTTTAATTTGTGATGAAGATAGAAATTTCTTAAAAGAAATTTTACAAAATAATATTCTTAATACACCAGAATATGGAATAAAAGATATACAAGAGGAAGTATATTGTGGATTGGATAAAATCATTTTCTGTGATTTTTGTGCTGGTGCTGATAGACCATATATTCATGTTAAAAATGTTAAAGATTTTATTACTAGAATAGAAGATAAATTAAAAGATTTCAATGAAGAATTTAAGAATAAACAAATGCCATTAGTTATGTTTTTAGATGCTTGTGATCATGTTGCTAGAATTAGTCGTATTATTAGGCAAACTGGTGGTCATGCTTTATTACTTGGTGTTGGTGGTTCTGGTCGTCAATCAATAGCAAGATTAAGTTCATATATTAATTATAGTATGGATTGTACTACAATAGAAGTTGTTAAAGGATATAAATTAAATGACTTTAGAAAAAATGTAAAAGATTTCTTAAAAGATACAGTATGTAAAGAAAAAGGGAAAATTAATACCTGTTTCTTATTATGTGATACACAAATATTTGATGAAATTATGTTAGAAGATATGAATAATGTTCTTAATAGTGGTGATATCCCTGATATATATAAAGCAGAAGATTTTGAAGAAATTAAAAAAGTTGTTGGTCCTGAATTAAAAGCAAAACATTTACAAGATAATCAAGCTAACTTAATGGCATGTTATTTAAAAAGAGTCATTGCTAAAATTCATATTATTTTAGCTATGAGTCCTGTAGGAGAAAAATTCGTAACAAGATTAAGAATGTTCCCTTCATTAGTCAACTGTTGTACTATTGATTGGTTTACTGAATGGCCTGAAGAAGCTTTAATTTCTGTTGCTAAAAATATTTTAGAAAAGAGAGATGATGTATATTTAGGAAAAAGTGAAGAAGGTGTAATTGAATGTATAAAATTCATTCATAAATCAGTAGAAAAGATTTCAGTTAAATATTTGGAAGAATTAAGAAGATATAATTATTTAACTCCAACATCATTTTTAGAATTTTTAAGTTTATTCCAAAATATTTTAGTACAAAAAACAAAAGAAAATGAAAATAATATAAATCGTTATGATATGGGATTAAAAGTCCTTCAATTCGCAGAGGAAAAAATATCAATTATTGAAAAAGAAATTCAACAAAAACAACCAGAATTAGAAAAATTATCAAAAGAAACAGAAATTATTATTAAAGATGTTGAAATTAAAAAAGCGGAAGCAGATAAAGTAAGAGAGAAAGCCTCAGCCGATTCACAAGTCGCAGAAGCTTTAGCAATAAAAATTTCAAAAATCGAAGCAGATTGTCAAAGAGAATTATCAGAAGCAGAAAAAGGTCTTCAAAGTTCCTTAGAAAAAATAGATCAAATTAAAGATAATGAATTACAAGAATTAGCAGGTTATAAAACATATGGTGAGAAATTAATGATGACTTTAGAATTATTATTCACTTTCAAACATGGTGATGCTTGGAGAAAAAGAAAAGAAAATTTAACTGAACCAACTGGAGATCCAAAGAATCCATTTAGATTAAGTTATAAGCAAGCAGCTATTAATGAATTACAAGTTACTGAACCAAAAGTATTTAAAGAATATTTCTATTCATTTAAAAATGAACAAAGAAGAGAAGATTTAAAAAATAAAGAAATGGATAAAGTTTTAAAAGCTGAAAAATATATTGAGGAACATCATATGGATAGAGCTCTTGTTGATAATGCTTCTAAAGCTGTTGGTCCTTGTTTTGATTTTATTGTTGGTATGATTGAATTTTGTCATAAATCAATTGAAATTGTTGATCCTAAGAAAAAAGAAGCTGAAAAAGCTAAAATTGAAAAAATCGATGCTGATGAAAAATTAGCAACAGCACAAGCTGCTCTTGCAAAAGCTGAGAAAGAATCAAATGATTTAGAAAGAAGTTTAAATCAAAAGCAAAAAGAGAAAAATGAATTAATAGTAACATTAAATGATAATCAAACAAAAGTTAAAAGAGCTAGAAAATTAGTTGAATTATTATCTGGTGAAAAAATTCGTTGGGGACAAAGTGTAAAAGATTTACAAGAATATGCAAATTACATAATAGGAGATTGTTTAATAGCAGCAGCAGCAATAGCATACTCAGGTCCATTTGTAAGTACATATAGAAGTAATTTAGAAACATTATGGAAACAACAATTAGATGAGAAAGGAATAATAAGAAGTGAAAATGTATCTTTAAGAAGTGTATTAGAAGATCCTATAACAACTGGAAGATGGAATAAAAATATGTTACCTAATGATAATTTATCTATTGAAAATGGTATTATTATGTTTAAGACTAGTAAATGGCCTTTAATGATTGATCCTCAAAATCAAGCTTCCATTTTCTTAAAGAAATATGGTTTTGATGTAAAGTCTACTTCATTCCAATGTGTTAAGATGAGTGATCCTAAAATGATGGATGCTGTTATTTCTGGTGTTAAATATGGATCTTGGATTATGCTTGATAATGTTGGTATTGAATTAGATAATTCTTTAGAACCTATTTTACAAAGACAACAAGTTAAGAATAAATATAGTAATTTCTATGAGATTAAAATAGGTGAAAAAGTCATTCCTTATAGTGAAGAATTTAAATTATTTATGGTTACTACACTTTCAAATCCTCATTATTCACCTGAAACTTTCGCTAAAATTACAATTATTAACTTTGCTATTACTCAAATAGGTTTAGAAGATCAAATGCTTTCTGAATTAGTTATGTTAGAAATGCCCCAATTAGAAGCAACTAAAAATCAAATTTTAGAAGAAAACTTCAAAAACAAAGAAACATTAAAGAATATAGAAGATCAAATTTTAGATAATTTATCAAAGAACAAAGATAATATTGAAGAAACATTAAAATCATCAGAATTAATTGATATCCTTACTGAAAGTAAGAAGACTTCAACAGAAATTAATGAAAAATTAAAAATATCAGAAAAAACAGGAAAAGAAATTGACGAAAAAAGAGAAGTATATCGTGTAAGCGCAAAAAGAGCATCATTACTATTTTTCTCTTTAATCGATCTAGCAATGATAGATCCAATGTATCAATTTTCATTAATTCAATTTAAAGAATTATATAGAAACACAGTTAAAAAATTAGAAATTAATGATGATATAAATCAAAGATTAAAAGATATAAATTCAGCTTGTTCAAAATCATTATTTGACTTTACATGTAGATCACTTTTCGAAAGAGATAAACCATTATTTTCATTTTTATTAGCAATTAAAATAATAATGGGTGAACAAGAAGGAGAATCCAAAATAAAAAGTCAAGAATTAAGATTTTTACTTGCAGGACCATCATCAGATAAACAAGTAGAACCACCTCAAAATCCAACTGATTGGATTTCACCAAACGATTGGCATAATTTTTATAATCAATTATATGGTATGACATTTTTAGATGAGAACTTTAAAGGAATAAATGATTATTTCATGTCTAATCCTCAAAACTTTTATGAATTCTTTGAAAGTAATAAAAATGAACATACTGAATTACCAGAACCTTATGAATCAAAATTAACTGATTTCCAAAAATTAATTTTAGTAAAAGCAATTAGATTTGATAAATTAACAAATGAATTATCTTATTATGTAGAAAATAATTTAGGAAAAGAATATACAGAACCACCAACATTTAATTTAATGAAATCATATGAAGATTCAACAAATAAAATTCCATTACTTTTTGTTTTATCTACTGGTTCAGATCCTAAAAATGATTTCCAACAATTAGCTGATTCAATGGGAAGAAAAGTAGAATATGTTTCATTAGGTAAATCAATGGATAAAGTTGCTATTTCTAAAATTGATGATACTAAAGTTAAAGGAGGATGGATTCTTTTACAAAATTGTCATCTTGCCATTTCATTTATGCCTAAATTAGAAGATGAAATTGAAAAATTACAAAATAATCCTACTTTAGATGCTAATTTTAGATTGTGGTTAACTTCTATGTCTTCTAATAAATTCTCTATTAATGTTTTGAAATCTTCAATTAAAATTACTATGGAACCACCAAAAGGATTGAAATTAAATTTACAAAGACAATATGATAATATTCCTGAAGAAGAATTAGAAGCTTGTACTAAAAAAGATTTATTTAAATCATTCTTCTTTGGTTTATGTTTCTTCCATGCTATTGTACAAGATAGAAGGAAATTCGGTCCAATTGGATGGAATGTTAAATATGATTTTACAAATGAAGATTTAAAAGTATCAAGAATGCAATTAAAGAACTTTTTAGAAGAATATGATGAAGTACCATATAAAGTGTTAAATTACTTAGTTGCAGAAATCAATTATGGTGGTCGTGTAACTGATGATAAAGATCAAAGACTTATAAAAACAATATTATTAACATATTTAACTGAAAATACATTAAAATTCAATGATTACCCATATAGTGAAAGTAAAATATATTATTGTCCTAAACCAGGAATGAAAAGTGATTATATGGATTATATTAAACATTTACCAATGAATACTTATCCAGAAGTCTTTGGTTTACATGATAATGCTGAAATTATTACTGCACAGAATGAAGCAAGATTACTTTTAGAAACATTATTATTAATGCAACCAAGAACAAGTGCAGGAAGTGGTAAAAGTGTAGAACAAACAGTAAGTGAAACATTAGATATTATTGAAAAGGGAACACCACCTGTATTTGATTATGAAAAAATTCATCAGAAATTCCAAACTGATTATGCAGAATCAATGAATACTGTTTTAATCCAAGAAGTTATTAGATATAACGTATTATTAAATTTAATGAAAGAAAATATGAAAAATTTAAAAAAAGCATTAAGTGGTAGAATAGTAATGAATGAAGAATTAGATGCAATTGTAGGAGCATTATACAACAATCAAGTTCCAAAAGTATGGATTGATCATGGTTTCCTTTCATTAAAACCATTAATGAGTTGGTTAAAAGATTTAAATGAAAGAATTAATTTCTTTAATGAATGGTATGAAAATGGAACACCAACTTGTTTCTGTATATCAAGATTTAGTTTCCCACAAGCATTCTTAACAGGTACCTTACAAAACTATGCAAGAAAACATCACTGTGAAATTGATTTATTAACATTTGAATTTAAAATATTAGATGATACAACATGGGATAAAGTAACAGAAAAACCAGAAGATGGTTGTTATGTTTATGGTATGTTTTTAGAAGGTGCAAGATGGAATTATGAAACTCATTTATTAGATGATTCACTTAATAGAGAATTATATACTAATGTTCCTTTAATGCATATGATTCCAGTTCCTAATAGAGAAGCTCCTGAGAAAGGTATTTATAATTCTCCTCTTTATAAAGTTTTAAGTAGACAGGGTACTTTAAGTACTACGGGACATTCTACTAATTTTGTTTTAATGGTTGAGTTACCTACTAATCAAGAAGAAAATAAATGGATTAAAGCTGGAGTTGCTATGTTCTTAGCTCTTAAACAATAAAATAAAAATGTTAATGGTTTTTTATTAAATGTTAATTTTTATTTTTTATTATTTCTAAGATTTACATATTAATGCTTTTTTTATTTTTTAATTTTAATTTATAAATAAATATTCAATTTTTAAAAATTTTTTTTTTAAAAATTTGTAAAAATCGTTATTTAATATTTAAATTAATATTCATGTCTTTAAAAAAAAGAAATCCAAATATTAAATCAGTAGATTTAGGGAATTCAAAAAAATATTTTGACCTAGTAAATGCATCAGAATATTTTAGAAAAATAATGAAAGATTATACAATAAAAAGAAATAGAAATATAACATATTCAGATATAAATTCATTATTAAGAGATTATAGAAATGAAAAACTTTTGGCATTACCAGAATCAGATATATTAAAAGATGATGTAGGAGAAGAAATGAGAAAATTAAAAGATTTTCAAAATAATTTTCATAGAGAAAGTATTACAAAAACAGATGAAAATAAAAAAAAAAAAGATATAAAAAAGAGAGAAAATAGAATGAGTTTTTTAATATCATTAGAAAAATTTGAAAAGCAAGGAAGAATGATATTACCATATCATAAAACTCAACCAAAAATAACATTAAAAGTAGAAAATGAATTAAATCCTAATAAAATTTTATATCATAAAAGAAGTATACTAGATAAATATAATACAAATTATAAAGGTCAAAGGAAAAGAACAATTGATTCATATAGTACAAAATCAATTTCTGATTTTGAATCAATTTTAAATACTCATACTGATTTGAGAACCACAATTAATTTAATGCATCATCATATTGATAGTTTGACTAATGATTTAGAGAATGATAGTAAACAATTAATTAATACTTATAGTAATCATATTAGGAATTTTACTTATAATTATGATGAATGGAAAAAAGCTCAAGAGTTTAAATTACCTGAATTGAGGAAAGGATTAAAGAAATATGGAGATGTTAAGTAATTTATTTATTTATAGATTATTTTTTTTGGGATAAAATGTAGTTTTGTTATATTTTTATTTATTAAGTTTTTTATATAAAATCTATTTAATAAATTATTTTATTAAATATTAATAGGGATTTTTATTTTCATCTTTATTATATAAATTTTTTATTGATTGACCTAAATTTATAAATCCTTCCTTTACTTCATTAAAGAAACTAGTTTTATTTTCTTCATCTTCTTTTATATTATTATTATTAATATTATTTATATTATTAAAATTATTATTTGAATTATTATTATTATCTCCTCCATAAATAGAAGAATAATAATATGAATTTGGGTTATTATAATTATAACCATATATATTTTTCTTATTTCCTTTTATTTTATCTCTAATAAAATCATATCCATCAAGAGTTTTTTCTTTAATTACACTTCCAAAACTAAAAATCCCATCTTTTATTTTATTTCCATAAATTGATAATTTACTTTCTTCAATATCATCAATTTTATTTCCTTCATTTTCTTTCATTTCTTGATAATACTTTTCATTATAATAATTTTCATCATATCTAATCTTATTCCCATCAAAAGCAGAATAAAAAGGAATAACTTCTTTTTTATTTAATAAAAGATTATATCTAAATAAAGTCATTTCCATATCATTTCTAACCTTAATAAACATATCTTTTGTATCAGTATCATTTGCAATTGAATATTTACTAATATATAAATTAATAATATGTAAAGCTTCTGTAAATTCTTGCATTCCATTTTTTAATTCATCATTAAAACATATTCCACCACCTCTTTCATTATCAATTATATTATTATAATGATGAATTTTATAACACCATTTATTTTTTTCATTAATTGGTTCTTGTAATTTTAAACCATAAATATGATTATTTAATAAATTTTCATTTGGAATTACTATTGATTTTGAAGGAGTATTATTTTGATAATGACATTGATTATTATATGATTGAAAAGGATTATCTTGTGTTACTTTATTTACAAAAGTATTATAAATAGTATTTGGTTTGTTTTGATTTTTAATTTCATTATTATTTATATTACTTTTATAAAAGTCATTAATAATTTTTAAACCAACTTTGTTATTTTTTATGTCATTATTATTATTTTTTAATTGATTATTAATATTATTTTTATTATTAGTTATATTTTTAGCTTGTATATCATATGGATTAAATGCTTTATTATCCATTGAAACTGGATTAGGAATTTCTTCATTAAATTGATTTATTATTGATAAATCAGAAACAAAACTTTTTTCATCATTTTTATCTGAAAAAGGATTATTGTAATTTATAGTTAAACCTGATTTTAAACTTATATTATTTAAATTATTATCTAAATTTTTATTATTTTGTGAATTATTATTTATTTCTATTTCTTCATCTTTTATATATTTATTATAAGTATCCATTTTATTATCAACTGGAGGAAAAACAATTCCGTTATTTAATAAATAATCATAACATTCATTAAAAATTGGAAATATACAATTAATATCATTATCAAATTTAAATGCCCATTTTTGAATAAGATATATAACTTTCATTTGAATTTTAATATTGGCATTAACTTCTTTTTTTAATAAAGAAATAAAATTATTCATGAAATCTTTTTCTGCAATTAAACTTATAACTCGATTATTTCCATATGATATTATAAAATCTATTATATCTAATGTAAGTTCATTATTTGGTTGATTTATTATTAAATTTTTTAAATAATTTATTATTTGAGAATTATCTTTCAAATTATTTAATTTATTTATTATTTTATTCCATATTTTTTTACCATTTCCATTGACTGAATATAAAACTTGTAAATCATATAATACATTTGAATTTATCATTTTTAATTTTTTAATAACAAAAAAAAAATAATACATTATTTTTAATCTCATTTATTTTCAAATAAGATAAAGTAAAGTCATTAAAAATAATTAATGTCAAATGATCCATATATAAATAAGATAATATTTTCGAAATATAAAATTTTAAAAAAAATAGGAAAAGGTTCATTTGGAACAGTATATTCAGGTATAATATTATTAAATGAAAA
The DNA here is from genome assembly GCA_023806865.1 of Isotricha sp. YL-2021a. Lineage (NCBI taxonomy): Eukaryota > Ciliophora > Litostomatea > Vestibuliferida > Isotrichidae > Isotricha > Isotricha sp. YL-2021a. The sequence goes on from JAJJLH010000151.1 coordinate 17,671, forward strand.
AGAAATTGCAATAAAAATAGAAAAAAAAGATAAAATAAAACAAGGAACATTAGAAACAGAAGCTCATAGATTAATATATATACAAGGAGAAGGAATTCCAAAAATTTATTGTTTTGGAAATAATATGACACATAATTTATTAGTAATTGAATTATTAGGAAAATCCTTAGATGAAATATTTAATTCAATAAAAAAATTTTCTTTAAAAACAATTTGTGTTTTAGGAATAGAAATGATAAAAAGAATAAAATATCTTCATAGTAAATATCATATTCATAGAGATATTAAACCAGAAAATTTTTTAATAGGAAGAAATGAGAATTCAAATAAAATTTATTTAATTGATTTTGGTTTATCAAAAAAATTTTTTTCAAAATCTAAAAATGAACATATTAAATTTTCAACAGGAAAAGGAATAATTGGAACAGCAAGATATTGTTCAAGAAATACACATAAAGGATTTGAACAAGGAAGAAGAGATGATATTGAAAGTATTGGTTATGTTTTAATTTATTTTTTTTTTGGTTCTTTACCTTGGCAAAAATTAAAAATTAAACAAGGGGAAAATTATTATGATAAAGTTGGTAAAAAAAAAATTAATACTTCATTTGAAGATTTAACTAAAGGTTTACCTGAAGAATTTTTATATTATTTTAAATATGTTGATTCTTTAAATTTTGAAGATGAACCAAATTATGATTTTTTAATTGGGTTATTTCAAGAAATTATTAATAAAAATTGTTTTAATTGTTATTATGATTTTGATTGGAATAAAGATAGTAAAGATAATATGATTTATCCTGCTTTAAATCAAGAAAATAAAAATGAAAATATTTCTAAAGATATTAGTTTAATTGCTAATAAAGATGAATCTAAATTTGATGTTAGTGATAATAATAGTTATAATGATATAGATAAAAATATTATTATACAAAGTTATGAAGATTTTAAAAAGAAAAATAATAAAAAGAGAAGAAAAAGTGCTATTAATATGGGAAAAAGTATTGAAGATATTAATATATTAAAAAGTATGGATAAAACATTTAAAAATTTAAATTATCAAATAGATGATTTAAATATTAATGAAAATAATTTAAATAAAACTAATGATAATGATAATGAAAATAGATTTAATAGTAAAAACATCATAGATATAATAGTATGGGTGATAGTATAAATACCAAAGATAATATAAAATGTGGATGTTCTATATATTAATAGTAAATTAATATTAATTCATTGAAATATATATTATTTTTTTACTAGGAAATATAAAAATAAATAAATAATATATATATAATATATTATGTTTATAAAAATATTTTTTATTTTCTTTTTTCATAAAAATAAAAATATTTTATACCATTTATTTTTTTAATTCTAATTATAATTATTTATAATTATTAAAATACTTTTAGTTCAAATAATTGAAAATGTTGTTACTTATTTATAGTGTTAATCTATATTTTTTCATAAATGAATTTTATAATTGTTTTTTTATATAAATATATTTCTCAAAATAATAATTATAATTTAAGAATTTCATTAAATAAAAATCACATTAAATGGTAAAAATAATAATTATACATCAAAATTATTTATTGTAAAATAAAATAAAAAATTATTCATAAAACAATGGAACTTTTAATTAATCAATACAATTTTGAAAGAATAGCAATAGAGAAAATATCTCATATGTCATTTTTAAATTTAATGACATTAATATCATCATATAAAGCAATTAATATGATAACTCCATCAAATCCCTTATTTAAATATATATGTTATTATGCACCTTATAGACCAAAAATAAATGTTAAAGAACAAAAAATACTTTCCACCGAAGACCAAAATTTTGCAACAATAACAAATGCTATTAATTCTTTAAAAAAAATGAAAAAAGATAAAATATTTATATTGATTAATGAAAAACCAATTGAATTTAATCTACAATTAAATAAAGGATTACAAAGATTTCAAAAAGTTGAAATTAATTTAAGGAATACAGAATATAATAAAAATGTTATTCTTATTCAAAAACATATTAGAACATTTCTAAAGAGAATTGCAGTTATTAGAATTATTGATAGTTTAATTATACAGAAATGTATTATTAATATTCTTAAAATACAAAATACATTTAGAAAATTTTCTTTGAGAAGAAATTTTAAAGTTAATCATATGATTAATAAAATTATAGAATATAGAAGAAAAAAAGCTGATCAATTAAAAAATATTTTATATTCATATGAAGTTAAAGTAAATACTAAAAAAGAAATGATGATTCAAGAAATACTTCACCAAAGATATGAAAAAATATCGTTAATTCAAAATTGTTGGAGAAATAAATTATATAGAGATAATATATTTAAATTAATTCAATTAGAAAAAAGTCAATATTCATTAACATTTCCATATTATGCAAAAAAAGTTCAATTAAAAGTATGTTTTAACGAAAGGAAAAATAAAATATTTAAAATATATAATTTTGATATATGTCCAATTAGAAAAATATTTGTATTACATATTAATTATTCTGAATTAGCACAAGGGAAATATTATTGTCAATTCCTTGTTGATAATTGCTTAACTGTTGATAGAAGATTTCCAACTTTAGAAGGAAAAGATAATCAATTTTATAATATTATTGAATTTACTCAAAAAGGAATATTAAATCATAATAGAAGTTTATATAATATTAATAATAGTTATAAAACAGGAACTTCAAGTTATAATATGGAAAATAATGATAATAATATATTTAATTCGAATATTCCAAATAACAATTCTAATAATAATTATAATTCAAATAATAATTATAATAATTATAATTATGGATTTAATAATAATAATAAAAATTATGGTTATAGTAATATGAATCAAGGTTATCAAAATAATAATATTAGTAATAATAATAATTATTATAATTATGGATTTATGGGTCCTTTTAATAATTACAATTATGAATATAATTATTATTCTAATCAAATAAGTGATGAAGAAGCTTTTAATTCTCTTAAGAAAAATTTAACTGGGAAAGTTATGGAATTTTCAAATAATATGAATTAAAATTAATTATTGGTTATTTTAATTTTAAAATAGATGTATTATGATAAAATAATAAATTTTCAAATTTTTATAATTAAAATAATAACATTTAATAAACAAATAAACCTTATATTTTTTTTTTAAAAATAAAAAATAGAAAAATAAAAAAAAAATTAAAAAAATATAAAAATAAAATTTAAAAATATTAAATAATATAAAAATTTAATCATCATCATCTGACCAATCTTCAAGTGGATCATCTCCTCTTTTTTTCATAATCCTATAAAAATCATCAAATCCAATATACCCATCACCATCTTTATCAGCTTCTTCCATAATTTCTTTTAATTCTTCATCAGATAAATTTTCCCCAATTTCTTGTGCAATTTTTTTTAAATGTCTCGAAGTAATTTTTCCAGTATTTTCTAAATCAAAATATTGAAAAATTTTCTGTATATAATCTTTAGTATGTCTATCAGGTAATCTTGGAATAACAATTTCCATAAATTCATCTAAATTTATTTTTTCTCTAATATCTTTTCCAAAGTCTGAGTAAATATTTCGAATTTCATCTTTTGTTATTTTTATGTTTAATGCACTTATTGCTGCTTTTAATTCTCTTGCATCTAATCCACCTTTTTGCTCACTGTCAAAAACGTTGAAGGCTTCTTTTACTTCTAAAATTTGTTCTTCAGAAAATTGTGGTTTTTTTGTTTTTGTTGAGATTTTTGACATATTTTTATTCTTTGTTTTTTTTTTTTTTGAGATTAAATGAATTAATTTATTTTTTTTTTATATAATTTAAATTTTTTTTTAAAAATTTTTTTGTTTTTTTTGATTTGTTTTAGAGTTAATTTTTGCAGTTTTTAAAATCAATTATTTTTTTTTTGATCTAAAAATGGGTTTTTAGATAGTATTTAATAATATTTTTCTCTGATTATTGTTTAATTACTTTTTTTATACCATAAATAATTTTTTTTTATTTCATTATAAAACTATAATTTACTATAATCATAATATAATTATAATTATTATTTAATATTGAAAAATATCTAATATTTATTTTTTTACTTTGTTTTATTTGTTTAATATATTCTAAATCCCAAAATTAAAGATAAAAATAATTTATTAAAAATCATCAATAATAATTATAAATTAAATATTAATGAAATCATATAAGAAAACATTTATAATAAAATACTATTAATAAAGCCAAGTAATCATAAATTTAAACTAATACTATACTAAATATATCTAAAAAATAAAAAAAATTATATTTAATAATAAAAAATTCATTAAAAGAATCTTGAATTCAAAATAAAATATGTGAAATAAATAAATAATTAAATAAAAAAAAGAATGCAAACAGATACTATAAAATATGATTTTCAAATGCAAAACTACATTTCAATATTAAAAAAAGGAAAAATCGAAAAAGAATCTTGGTTTTGTAAAAATGATTCTAATAGAAGTATTTCAATTGACGAAACTAGTGTGACATCAAATCAAGAATCAGGTATAGAAGAATTAAAATTAGATTTTGAAATACCTGATTTCTTGAATGATAAAAAAACATTAATTATTATCAATAGAAATATTTCATCTATAATTCCAGATTGGTATAAAAATTTAAATAATTCTGATTATTCACATTATGAAAATGACGAAAGTTTATTTAGTTAAAATAATTTAATGTATATCTTTGTAATAAAGTATTTTTTGAATATTGAAGTTTGACTTATAATTAATTAAAGTATATAACGTTAACATAGTTTATTTTAAAATATTTCATATTTAAAAGAGTTGAAATTTCAATTGTTTTTTGTTTTATATTTTTTTTTTATTTTAATATTTAATATAATAATAAATTAATACTTTTAGAAAAAAGTAGTTTTTATTATTTTAAATTTAATCCTTTCTAAAAAGTTTCTTATAAAATAGTTTCGAATAGCCATATCCAGCAAATTCAATTATTATACATAAATATCCAGGAATAAACATTTCTTTGTTTAAATTCCATGATGTAAAAATGAAAAAAATAAGTAGAATTGACATTATAAAATGAAGAATTATTACTATTAAAAATATGAAATATAAATTAATTCTTACATAATGTACTAATTTTATTTAATTGTAAAGTATATCCTGAAATTAATTGGAAAAAAAGAAATTCAATTGATTCAAAAATTATTAAAACAATTAAATAACCAAAATATTTATCCTAAAAAATATATATAAAATAAAATACAGTAATGTTTAATGCAGATCCACTTAAAATTAATTCAATCATCAATATCGAAAATCTTATTGGAACGAGAATATCACTAACTTTTAACATATTAAACAATAATTTATAATTAAATGAATTATCATAATTAAAAAATTAAAAAAATAAAATTAAAAAAAAATAAAATAAATAAAACAATAAAAAAATATAAAAATTATTTTAATAACCCCCAAAAAAGTAAAAATAACATAAATAAAAAATGCCGAAAAAAAAAGTATCTCTTGAACAATGGAAAAAAGGAAAAGAATTTAAAATGTGGGAGCGTTTATATGAAATGTGTAAACGTTTAGGAATGTCAGGAGGAAACTTTATCTCCTTAGAAGATTTAGGAGGATTATACTGGGAACCATTCTTTGAATTATTATTTAAATTTGGTAACATCCTTAAAAAAGTTGGTAAATTAAAAGAAATAAAAATGGATTGGATGAGACCAATAAATTATTTAGGAGCTCAAAGTGACGTTGACGTTGTTTTTGACAATGAAAAATATAAAGTACCTAAAAGTGCAACTGGATCTGCTTCAATAGTTCGTTTTGATTTTCAACATGTTTTAGATAGAATTTATAGAATTGAAATTTTAGATGATTCTAATTTTCAAAAAGAATATAAATCACTTCATTCTGATATGGTAAAATATTTTAAAGATTTATATTCTTTTGTTTTTTTAAAAGATGAAAATAATATTACTGGATTTAGATATTTACATGAGAATATTAAATTAATTTTAAAACCTTTGAGAATGCTAAGAAAAAGTGGTTATAGATTATTTTCTGTTGAAAGAAATGAATTAAATTATGAAGATTTAATTGTTTTTCAAGATAAAAAACAAGCTAAACTTTTCGTTGAAGGTGTTGGGACTTTTATGAAAAATGAAGCTTATAAACAACAAAAAGATTGTAATGTTGATGAATTAGAAAATTTTATGGGAAATGCTTTAAAGAGAGAATATTATGAATATAAATTTAATGATAAAATTCATGTTGAAGAAGTTGAAAAAGATGATAAAGGTGTTGAAAAAAAAGAAAAAAGAAAAGAAAAAGAAAAAAAAAAAACTATTTCTCCTGAAGAATTAGCTAGAATTATGCAAGAAGAAGAAAGAAAACAATTAACTTTAATTAATATTAAAGAATTAAAAGAAGGTTTACCTAATACTTTTATTAAAGAAGCTTTACAAAAAGATTTTGAAGATGGATTTGATGCTATGTTTAAATTTTTAAATAAAAAAGTTGCTAAAGATTTCCCTGAGGAGGTAGTTTCTCATAAAATATTTGTTAATTTATTCCAAATTCCAGATGGGAGAAAAATTCCTCAAATTGATTTTTATTTAGGTCAATTAAATACATTTATAGAAAATATGAAAGTTAAATGTTATGAAATGAAATTAAATGGTTTATCAAGAATATTAATTCCAATTCAGGCAAATGAAGAATTTGTAAAGTTATTAAAACAAATATATGATATACATAAAATAATAGATAGAATATTAGGAGATAAATTATTATATGAACAATACCTATTTATATTTGATTGTATTAAATTTGTAATTGAATCAAATTACAAAGAAGAATTAGAAATTTATAGAACAAAAGAATTAATTGAAATAGGAATGCCAAGATATATTTTTTTCCAAAGTATGGTACATTCAGCAAATGTATTACAAAATTTCCAAAAATATGCAAGAAAAGATGGAGGTCATTTTGATATAAATAATTTTTTCCAACCTAAAAAACATGAAATTGATGGACCTTATACAGAAATAGCATTAAATGCATATGAAATGACAGATTTAGTAAAAAAAGGATTAACAGCAGAATATATAGAAAATGAAAAATTATTCTGGGCAGAAGTAAATAAATTTGGTCGTTTTTGGTTAATGGAATATTATTTCCCTCCTGATGATAGAGAAAAATGGTTAGAAGCAATAGAAATATTATCAAATGTAAATAAATTAGTACAAGAAGATATAAGAGATATGATTTTATTAAGAAATGATAAAGTAAATGAAACAACTGATAAAAAAAGTACAACAAATCTTAAAACTAATATTAATGATACTTCACAAAATACAAATGAAAATTCAGCAGATGAAAAAAAAACTAGTAAAGAAAAATCAAAAGAAAAAGGAGGAAAAATAGGAAAAAAACATTCATCAAATATTCAAAAAAAAGGAGCTGGACATAAGGGAATTACATCAAGGAAAAGTATAAGAAAAATATCAATAGATTCAAATGATGAAAAAAATGTCTTACCTAAAAATATTGATAATTTAAGACCACCAAATGTTTGGAATTATCCAGTTGAAAGAATAGAAAAAATTAAAAATGATATGAAAAAAAAAAAAGAAGATAAAGAACCAAATGAAATTGATTTAATTAGACATGAAAAAAAAAATACTATAAGAAAAGTAAATCCATATATTTGTTATCATGATAAAAGATTAGAAAGATTTATGGTTTTATTTAATGAACTTTATGCAAATGCAATTAAATATTCTTATAATAAAGGAAATATTTGGGAATATACTTATGGAAAAATTTTACATGTTTTTGGTATTGATTATATTTTCCCTATAAAAAAAGATGAAGAAGAAAAAAAAGAAGAGGAAGAAAAAAAAGAAGGTGAAGAAGAAAAAAAAGAAGGAGAAGAAGGAGAAGAAGAAAAAAAAGAAGGAGAAGAAAATAAAGAAGTTGAAGAAAATAAAGAAGGAGAAAATGCTGAAGAAGAAAAAAATGATAATGTAGAAGAGAATAAAGAAGAAAATGTTGAAGAAAAAAAAAATGAAAGGGAAGAAGGAGTTGTTGAAGAATTTAAAGATGTTGAAGAAAAAGCTGAATAAATTTTTTTAATTTTATATTTTATAATTGGTTTTAAAATTTAATTTAGGAAAATATTAAGATAATTTACATTAAAATATATTTTTTTTAAAAAGTTGAGAAATAAATATTATTATTTTAATATTTAATATTTTTTATTAAACTATTTAAAATCAAAATTTATTGAATAAAACAAACAAAAAAAATTAAATTTTAATTTTTCATATTAAATAAATTCTTTTCATAAAATTTATAATTAAAAAAATGGAATTCAAGTTTAAAAAAGATACTCCAGATTTATTACAAAGAAGAAATGAATGTGATAAAATTAGAAAGCAATTCCCAGATAAAATTCCTATAATATGTGAAAAAGATCCAAAATCAAAAATTCAAGAAATAGATAAAACAAAATATTTAGTCCCAATGGATTTAACAGTAGGACAATTTAGTTTAATGATTAGAAAAAGAGTTGAAATTGCAAAAGAAGATGCATTCTATCTTTTAGTTGATGGTAAACATTCTATTATTGGTGATTCTTTAATTTCAGAAATTTATGATAAATACAAAAGTGAAGATGGTTTTCTTTATATTGCTTATGCTAGCGAAGTCACTTGGGGATATTAAATAATTTTTTTTTTGATTATTTTTTATTCTTAATTAGTATTGTTTAAAAAATTTATATTTTGTTTTTTACGTTTTTTATATTTGGAATTATGTTGAATTTTATTATTTTTTATTAAAAAATAAAAAAATATTTTTAGCTGAATTCTATTTTTTAATTTATCAATTATTTTTAAATTCTTAGTAAGTAATATTTTAAATAGTTATTATTTATTTTCAAAATAAAAACATAATTCATAAAATAAATGATTATGGAAAAGAAAATGATTTATTTAATTATTTTTTTTTCTTTGACTATTTTAAATAAAAAAAAATTAATATATTTAAGAACGTTTTTTTTAATTTTATTTTTATTTTATTTGAATGAAAATATTGTTTTAAAATAATAATTGTATGATTTTCTACTTAATAATTCCTACACATATTTTTACAACTATTTACATTACACTAATTAAAACATAATAATATTAAATGTTATCATTTATACTTTTATTATCTTCATTACTATTTTCACTTATACCAATCAATCTTGGTCTATTTATATTTAAAGTTCCAAATTGATCACTCTCAATTGTACTTTTATTATTTCTAAAATTTAAAATTATTGAATTTATATTTGTATTTTCTCCTTGATTTATTGTTGATGTTTCAATATTATTTTTTTCTTTTATATCAATTGAATTATAATTTTCATCATGAATAATTTTAAAAAAAACTGCTTGTTTATCTTTTAATTTATTATAATCTTCTTCAATTTCTTCATCATCATCATCATTAAAATTATCTTTTTCTATTTTTATATTTGTTTTTTTACTAATATTATTATTATCTTTATTTAATTTTTCATATGATTTATTATTCTCAATTTCATCAACATCACAACAACAAAAAAAAGAAAATTTTTTTTTTATTTCAAAACTTAAAAAAGTTCTTCCAACTTGAATACATAACATTTGTCCATTTAAAATTTCCATTTTTTTATTTTGAATTAAAACTAAAGTACCAAATTTTGAATTTAAATCTTGTAAAATTAGATCACCATAATTATTAATATTAATTTCACAATGTTTTCTACTTATTGAAATATCATTTAAAATAATATTTGCCTCATTTCCTCTTCCTAAAATTAATGATTTTAAATTTTCAAATTTAATAATATATCTTAATCTATTATTTATTTTATCTATTGCAAAAACATCAAAAATTATATAATTATAATCATTTGAAGTATAATTTTCAAAATTTATTAAACTATAAATCATATTATTATGTTTAATATATTCTGGTAATTTTTCTCTACATATTTCACATTCAATTCTATTAACAGGGTAAATATAAAAAAAATTGTTATCTGAAAAATTAATTTTTTTCATTGAAATTTTTGTAGATAACCAATGTAATAAACAATAATAATGAATATATCTTAAAGAACCAGAACATGAACAAGGTTGGATTAAAGGATTTAATATTGGATTTTCTTCATCTGAATAACATATTCTACATTTTTTCTTTTTTTTTAATTTCATTGCTTTATGTAAAGACATTTTTGATGTTTTAACTAATTTTATATTTGTTTTAATTGATTTATCATTATTTTCCAAATAAGTATTTAATGATTCATTTATTTCATTATTTAATATTTCTTTATTTCCATTTTGGTCTTTAAAAGTATTTTTTTTTGATATATTTATTTTATAAATATTTTTCCGTGTGGGTGAATTTTCCTGATTAGAATCTAAAAAATTAGTTTTATTATTATTAAAATTTTGATTTGTTTTTTTAATATTTATTTCTCGAAAATGTAAAATTATTTTCCCAATTTTAATTATATCACCTTCTGATAATTTATATATAAAATTACTTATATTTTTTTTTTCTTTATATAATAACCATGAAAAATTAGTCATTTTTTGACAATTATTCTCTTTTGAAAATTTTGAATTTGAGCGATAATAATAAATACCATTTTTTATTGAGATTCTACCTAATTTTTTCCTATTTTTCTTATTTGTATGATTACTTAAAAGAATATTTGACTTCTCTCTAAATATTGTATATGGTTTATTTATTATAAAAGATGATCCAATAAATTTCCCATTATGATAATCAATTAATTCATTTTCATCTTTTATCCAAGTGTTAGTAGTTATTATTAGACTATTAAATTAAAATAATATTTTTTACTTATTTGAGGGTTCCTTAGCCATAAATATTAATTTATTTAATCTTTAAAAATTAATTGTTAAATAATTTTTATTTAATTTAAAATAATAAAAATGCTAAAATCAATATAAAATGTTAAATATACTTATATTAATGTTAATCAAATTTATTCTTCTAGAAAATATTAAAATTCCTTTCGAAACATATTATCATACTAAAAACAAATTAAATTATATGAAATCATTATATTTATCAAATATTTATACATCAATAAAATTAGGAACACCATATCAAATTTTTAATTCATCAATTAAATTAGATATTATAGATTCATATGTTTTAACGAAAAAATCAGAATTAGAAATTTTCCCTTTTTTTAATGAGAATTTATCCTCATCTTATAAACAATTAGAAATAAAAAATTATTACGGAAGTGAAATTGAAACTGGCTTTTTATCAAATGATAAATTTTATTTATCTTTAGTTAATAATAAATTTATTGAAATAAATGATTTTAAATTTGCAACAAGTGAAAAAATTTATGTTAAAAAAAAAGAAGAAATTATTATTTCATCTTGTTTAGGTTTTGAATTATCTTCTTATAATAATATTATTATGCAATTAAAAAATAATTCAATAGTAGAAAATCCTACATTTACTTTTGAATTTAATGAAAAAAATAAAGATAAAGGAGAATTAATTTTAGGAAATAAAAATATGGGTGAAAAAGGTTTTTTAATTACTCAAACAAGTAAAATTGAAAATGTTTTATCTTGGAGTTTCCAATTCGATTCAATTTTATTTGGAGAAAAAAAATTAGAGAATATAAATAATGCTCAAATAAAATGTGAAATTGATTTAATTATTGCTCCAACTGATTTTATTAGAAGTTTATGGGAGAATTATTTTTCAAAAAAAGGAAATTGTAAAAAAGAAAATTTTATTTTATCAATGGTTTTTACATATAATTATTATGTTTGTGATAGTAATGTTAATTTAGATGATTTTTCTGAGTTAAAATTTTATGAAAAAAATTTAAATTATACTTTTATTTTAAATAAAAATGATTTGTTTGAAATAAATGATGGAAAAATATATTTTAAAGTTATTGAACAACATTATTATACTAAAAATTGGGTTTTTGGAAGAATTTTTTTGAAAAAATATCAATTATATTTTGATTATGATAGGAAAACAATTGGGATATATATTGATAAAAAAAATCAAAGTAATCTAGAAATTTATTTATTATTTATATTTCTTGTTATTCTAATTATTATATTAATTTATTTATTATTTAAACTTTGGAAAAAACAAAGAAAAAAAAGGGCATTTGAATTAAATGATGAATATGAATATGTTGGAAAAAACTAATTATTAATAATATTTATTTAAATAAATAATATTTTTTCATAATATTTTTTCTAAATCATTGAAAAATTAAATTTTAATTAAATCTATTAAACTCTCAGTAAACTCTGGAATACCAAATTCTTCTGATTTTGATTCTCCATTATTACTTACAGTTGATTTAGAAATAAGTGTAGAGATATTTTTAAGAAAAGATGATTGTTTAAGTTTATTTTTATCTATTTCAGAAATAATATTTTCATATTTTCCTAAATAATTTAATGTTATATGATAATATTCTTTATCGTTTTTCAATTTTTTTTCAATTTTTAATACTTCAAAACCTGAATATGGAAGAAATAAAACTTCATCTTCACCTGAAAAAGAATATTCCTTTAAATTAACATTTGGTATTTTTTCATCTTTTATTTGTTCACTTTTTTCAATTTGAAAAAATGAATAATATTCATTTTTATCTAATTTAATTTTATCCATAAAAATATCAATTAAATTTTCATTAAAATAAGTAGAAATGCATCCAGTATTATATGTATAGCAACCGGGCAATCCTTCTTTTTTACTATTTAGAAATTTTTGAATTGAATCAATTTCTTCTTTTGAAATTTTTGTCCCAATATATAAAATTTTATTATTTAAAGGTTTAACAATTTGTTCTTTTAAAGCTGAATAAATACATCTAACAAAAATATTATACATTTCACTATTACTATCTTTAATATTTAAAGAATTATTCATTTCATTTATAAATTGTGAATCAATTGAATAAACTCTTAACCAATATTTTACTATGATTTGAAATGGAATATTTTTATATTCAATTGTTTGTTCAATTAAATATTTTATATGAGGATTTGATGAAAAATTATCTAAGAGAAATTTATTAAATTTTTCTATTTCTTGAGATGATGGTTTTGTTATTGCATTTGAGAATTTAATTGGAATAACTAAGTCATTTATTGAATTAACAATATCAAATTTAAAACATTTATTAAAATTTATTGTTTTCATTCCAATTTTAGGTTCATATTTTATTTCTTTTTGTAATTCTTTGACTAAAACTCCTAATTGAGTTATCACTAAATCTTTTTTAAAAAATGGAAAATTTTGAAATTCTTTAGGATTTTTTTTGATACTATCCATTGTTTTTTTTGAGGTGAATATAATTACTCTTGGAATAATTGATAATTTATCTATATTTTCATCTATTTTATTAAAAAGTGATTTTGCTAATTTTGCACTTACCATTATTATAGATTTTTTACATTTTATTTTTAAAATTTCTGTTATGTATTCTGAAACTTTTGTACATGTAATTAATTCAATATTTCCTATTTTTTTTATCATTTCTTGATTTTCTTTATTATATTTATCATTCACACTTGAATCAAGCCAAACTAAAATTCTATATTCTTCTTTTTTTATCATTTTTATTTAATTTTTTTATTTTATTTAATTATTTTAAGTTTTGATTTTAATATAAAAAAAGGGAAAATATCACAATAAAAGGTTTATATTTTAATTATTATTTTTTTAATAAATATTATAAAACGGATTTACATTTTTAAAAATTAAAATTAATTTATTTTTTAAAAAAATATTTTAAAAGTATATTAAAATGGATCATACTGGTTTAAGTTTTAGAATACCCTCTTTAATTCTCTCAAATTCTTTAAAAAATGAATCTACAAATTATTCTCAAAATTATAATTCAAAAAATCCTTTAAAAATAAAAATTAATGAAAAAACAAATCGAACTTTTAATTTACAAAGAAGTTCTTCATTACCTAAAATATATACTCCATATAGTAATGCAAGAAATAAAATTTTAAATAAAATTTATCAAGAAAATGGAGATTGGTTTAATAAATTTAAACAAATTAAAAAAAATAATTGTATAGCTTTAAAAAAGAATTTTAATATAGTAAATTATCAACATAAATTATTTGATATCTTTATATCAAATAATGCTAGATTAGAAAATAATAAAATTTTATGTAAAATGAAAAAAAACTTTATGAAAATACAAAATATTTTAAATAAAGAAAGGCCGATTCAAAAAAGTAAAAGATGGAATGATATTGCTGATAAATTACAATATTTAATACCAGAACACTTAATTAAAAAAATCCGAAGTTTAAGTATGTAAAAATATATTTAATTTTTTGTAAATGTAAATATATTTTTTATCTCTTGTATATTTGTCTTTTTGAATATATTCTTTTTTATAATGGAATAATTCAAAACATTATTATTCATTTATTATAATATTATTATATTTTCACATTTTAATCTTTATTCAAACCTAAATTAAATATGTTTATTATAATAAAGAAAAAAATTAGTTATAATTTTAATAAAAAATAACGGTGTTTAATTAATTTTTTTATTTTATAATTTTGAATAAAAATAAATAAAGTATATTAAAATTGCTTTAAAAAATTTAAAAAACAATAAAAATTAAATGCAAAATAAATATGAAGTTATAGGAGTAGTAGGTGAAGGAGCATATGGAATAGTATACAAATGTCGAAATAAGCAAACAAACAAATTTGTAGCAATAAAAAAATTTAAAGAAATAGAAGATGACTTAGTAAAAAAAACAATGAAGAGAGAATTAAAAATGTTACAAAAACTAAGTCACCCAAATATAGTAGCATTTTACGAAGCTTTTAAAAGAAAAGGAAATTTATTTCTAGTATTCGAATACATAGAAAAAAACTTATTAGAAGTTCTTCAAGATTCTCCAGAAGGTTTAGATCCAAAAATAATAAAAACTCTAATATACCAATTATGTAAAGCAGTATCATATTTACATAATGAAAAAATAATCCATAGAGACATTAAACCAGAAAATTTATTAATAAATAAAAATTACGATTTAAAATTATGTGATTTTGGTTTTGCAAGATATATAAATTTCTCATCTAAATTAACAGATTATGTAGCAACTAGATGGTATAGAGCACCTGAATTACTTTTAACACAAGGTGATTATAATAATGAAATTGATTTTTGGAGTATTGGTTGTATTATGGGAGAATTAGTTGATGGAAATCCACTTTTTCCAGGAGAAAATGAAATTGATCAATTAAATTGTATACAAAAAATTTTAGGAAAGTTTAATGATGAACAAATTAATTTGTTTTATAAAAATCCACTTTTTAATGGGAAAAATTTAGATGATGTTGGAAAACCTGAAACTCTTGAAAAAAGATATCTTGGGAAATTAAGTAAAGTTGCTATTAGTTTTATGAAAGGATTACTTGAAATGGATCCTAAGAAAAGATTGAATGGAAATAATGTTTTTTTACATCCTTATTTAAATAAAATGTATGAAAGGGATTTGGAAATTAATGAAGAAAAGGAAAATTATGGAGAGAATGTAGTTGTTAATAATAATGGAGGGAGTAATAATATTAATAATTTTGATGGAGAAAGTGAACGAATGATGCAAGGGAATTTTAATAGTGGGAATGGGAATAATGTTGATAAAGATATTGAAGTTGAGAATATTAAACAACAGAATTTAATTAATATTAATAGAACTGAAATGAATAATAATGAAAATTATATTTCACCAAATAAGGATAATTATAATATAAATGAAAATTTATCAAATAACAATAATAATAATAATATTATTATGAATAATAATAATAATTATAATATATCAGGAAATATTGGTTTTAATAAAAATATCAATACAAATATGATAAAAATAAAACAAATTAATAGTGGTAAACCAAAACAAAATATAAATATAATAAATAAAAATAATCAAGAAAAACAAGAAGAAGAAAATCCAAATATTAACAGTGTAAATATTAATATTATAAATCCAAATATATATTTTCCAATAGAGGCAAATAATATTCAAGAAAATAATATTAATATAAATAATAATTATAATAATATAAATAATAATCTTCAAAAAAACCAAAATCAAAATCAAAATCAAAAGGAACAGAAAAAGAAAAAAGGGAAAACTGATGTAAATTTAAAAAATACAATGATGGATAATGCATATAAAACTTTTTATCAAAAAAACAAAGAAAAAGATATTTATAATATTGATATTGGTTTACAAAACTTTAATTTAGATGAAAGTAATGAAAATATGAAAAATTACATTCAAAAAAATTGTGATATTATAAGAGAAGAAGAAAATTCAAATAGAAAAAATAAAAATATGAATCATTATAAAAATAATAATCCTAATAATAAATTTAAAGATGAACAATCTCCTGGAAAAGTTAAATTTTATAGTAAAAATTCTTCTCCTCCAAAAAATTTATATAATAATAAAAATGTTTATGGTAAAAATTTTCATCTTCCATATATTCCAAAAGCGACTGTTTATGCGGGATATAATATTCAAACTTATAAAAAATATAAATAAAAAAATATATTATTGATATGATAATTAATATAAATAAAAAATATAAACAAAATTTTATTTATCAATTTATATTTATTTAAGAATCATATTATTATTTATAAAAAATTAAAAAATAAATTATTACAATATTAATTAAATTTATATTTTAAAGTTTATAATTATTGGTTATTAGATTATAATAAATGTATAAAAAAATAATAAATTTATAATCCTCATAATAATGAATGATATTGGAGATATAAGTTTAAATATAAAAGAAAAAAGTGTAACATTTTTTGATATAAAAAATTATGAAATAATAAATGAATTCAATTTAAATTTTTATTGTAATAAAGTTGAAAAGATTTTATCAATATTCAAAGAAGATAAACATAAAAAAAAAAAAACATCCTCTTTTATTAAATGGTAATTATTGTTTTTTTTGTCATGAAATAAAAAATAAAAATATATTTTATTTGAAATATTCACATAACAAATATGATATAGGAAATTTTTTAAATGATAATCAAATAAAAATAAGAAAAGTATATAAGAAAAAAAAAATATTTAAACGTAGATTTATTCATTCAACAGAACATAATAATCAAAATATTTCAAATAAAAATAATAAACAAAGTGAAAGTGATACAGATGAATTATTTTTAGATAATATAAATATAGATTTTTTTGAAGAAAAAGATAAATTACTAAAAAAACAATTAAATCAATTAAAAACCAAATTTTTAAGTCATAGTAAATTAAAATCTATAACTCTTATAAAAGATTTAGTTTCACCCGAATCAGAAAAAAAAATTTTAAAAAAAAAAAATGATGAATTAATAAAAAGAAATCAAAGTAATAATATAGATTCAACTCAAGTATTATCAAATTATTATAATAAAAATGGAGAAAATGAAAAAATATTAGAAAATAATATACAAAAATTAAAGAAAAGAAATTTTTCTGTTTTAAATATATTATCTAATAGGTTAAATTTTAATAAAAAAATATCAAGTGCTAATGATCAAACTATTTCTCCTATTTCAAATATTTTAAATACAAATAATCAATTAATTTGTACAATTTGTTGTGATAATTTTAAAGAAAAATATATTTTACAATGTGGTCATTATTATTGTAAAGAATGTCTTACAAAATTTATTTTATCTTGTTTAGAAAATATTTCAAAATTTAAAGAAATAAAATGTTTAAATGAATTTTGTCAACAACCAATTAATGAAAATATTATTGAAGAATTATTAGATTATAATAATTATGAAAAATATAAAAAATTTAAAAAAAGGATTTATTCTTTATCAAACAATAATTTAATACCATGTCCTTACCCAGATTGTGATGGATTTGGAGAAAAAATAAATATAAAACAAAATAAATTAAAATGTAATGATTGTAATAATATATTTTGTATTCTTTGTTTAAAAATATTATATTATAGTATAAAAGATGAATATGATGAAAAAATAAATATTAATTCTATTAATCATAAGTGTACAGATTTACAAACAATAGATGATGATTTAACTGAAAAATATTTTGAAAATAATAAAAATATAAAAAAATGTCCTAAATGTAATTGTTGGGTTGAAAAAACTATAAATAATTGTAATAATATGAAATGTAGTAATATATGGTGTAATTATGAATTTTGTTGGATTTGTATGAAAAAATATGATAATAAACATTATAAAAACCCCTTTAGTCAATGTTTTGGTCTAAGTCAATCTGATTCAACATCAAAATTATATAATTATAAGGGAGCAAGGATATTAAAATGTATTATTATTTCTTTAATTTTTATGTTAGTTTTATTTCCTATGTTTGTTAATTTTTTTTCTTTTTCTTTAATTACTTTATATTTGAAGTTTTATGATACAAATAGAAAAAGAATTGGTTTTAAAAATACAATATTAAAATATATCTTTATGTTTATTGAATATACTTTTTATTTTTTAATTGCTCTTGCTATGATATCACTTGGTTATCTTGTTTTAATGATATTAATAATTGGAATTCCTATTTATATTTTAATACAAAAATGTAATACTGAGGATGAATATTATATATAAACCCTACAATAATTTTTAATTATATTATAAAAAATTATAACTTTCCTTTTAATAATTTAAAAATTTTATATTTTATAACAAAAAAGTTCAAAAAAATTTTAATATTATTTTTCTTACAAAAATTGAATAAAAAAAATTAAAAAATGGATAAAAATCCTGTTTCATTAGAAGAAGTTGAAAATTCAATAAATAATATAATAAAAACAATAAAAGAAAAAAATTTAACAAGCAATATAGAAAATCATGAAAACATAATTTATCTTGAATTTTATAATTTAATAACAGAAAATATTCAATATCAAAAAAATATAACATTCATATTTCATACAATTTCAAGAGCAATAGCAACATCAGAAAAAGAAGAAGAAAAAGAATCATTATTAAAATTATTACCTGAATTTTTTCTTCCTTTTAAAAATGATATTTCAAAAACTTTTCCATTTATTTCAAGAATATTAACAACAATTCAAAGTAATATTCATTCAAAAATAAATCCAGAATATATTAGTAAAATATTTAAAGATATTATTCTATTTTTATTTAGTATAGATGAAAATAATATTGAAGCTTCTGTTAATAAACAAAATTATGAAATTTGTCAAGGTTTTTGTATTTATAATATGAAACAAAATGATGAATTATGTCAAATATGTGGAGTATTATGTTTAAAACAATTGATTATTAATTTAAATTTTTATTTAAAAAATACTAAATATATGAAATATTTATGGGAAAAATTAATATTATTTATTGAAAATGATAATTTTGGATGTAAATTAATTTTACTTCAATGTTTTAATGAATTAATTAAAAAATGTAAAGAAAAGTTTAGACAATATGCAAATATTACTATGTATAAAGTTTTGGATTATTTAAAAGATACTGAAAATGAATCAAGAAAAGAGGCTTTGAATATTTTATATTTATTAATTTTAAATTGTCCTAAAGATATTTCAGCATTAAAAAATCAATTGATTGATTTTATTTCTGTTTTACAAGAACAAAATGATGAGTTTATTCAAGAAAGATGTAATCAAATATTAAATTTATTAAATGATAATGAAAAATTAAATGAAAGTAGTAAAATATTATCTAGTGATGGACAAAGAAATGAAAGTGAAAATAATATAATAAAAAATAAAATAAATAAAATGAAAAAAAATGTTAAAAATATAAATAGCAATACATTTGATAAAAATATTCCAATAAATAATAACTTAACATCAAATCAAAGACCAAATAAATATTTAAAAAAAGAAAAAGAATCTATATTTAAGACTCCAAAAAACAAAGAATTCTTTGATAAAGTAAATCAAATAGAAGATATTTATATAGTCGATGCACTTCATAATCCCAATTTTAAACCTTTGAATACAATTGAAAATGATGATGAAAATCAAAATGAACAATCAATAAAATTTGATAGAAAAATGTCAAAAGAATATTCAAATAATAATAATATAAGTTACTCTCCATCAAATAAAAATAATAATATAATTAATAATTATAATAATAATACAAATGATAAAAATAATTATATTCAATCAGATTCAAATCCAATTGATAGTCCTTCAAAAAATATTAAAAATTATAATAATGAAGATAAATTATCATATGATGATTATTCACAATTAATACAAAAAATGGCAGATTTATCTGAAAAACAAGTTTTTTTAATTGATTGTATTACTCAATTAAAAAATGATTTTATAAAAGCAACTTCAGATTTAAATGATAGAGTTGATAGATTAGAAAAAATGATTCCAAATGTTACACCCAATTTTACTAATCAATCAGTCAATGTTTTTAATAGTAATTTTAATAATGATCCGATTCAAAAATTAATTGATGAAAATAATTTAATTGGAGTTTTGAATGATTTAAATAAGTTAAATTTTGATGATTTGAATGAAATTTCAAATAAAACTTTAGAGAATTCTATTTATTATTTTATTAATAAAATTCAAAATGAGAATGAGCATAATATTCCTTTAGATAAAATTATTTCTATGATTAAAAAAATGATGATTGGATGTAAAAATAAAATATCAAATAAATGTATTGAAAATTTAGATCATACTTTGAAAATTTTATTAAATGATGAAAATATGAAAGAAGATAATGTGATTGAAATAAAATTAATTTTAAGTTATTTAAAAAAATAACTTATCTTTCATTTTTTTAATTTAAAAATCAAAAAATAAATAAAATTCTTTTTGAAAATAAATAAAATAAATATATATCAAATTTAAATATTTTTTATTCTTAAAATTCGTTTAGTATTTTATCAACAAAATAATTAAAACTTCTTACTGCTTTTTTATTTTCTTCTTCTTCATTTATAGAAATCAAATTTTGTTTATCAAAATTATCATTCATTTTATTAATATTTAAATTTTCATTTTTCTTTTTATTAATATCTTCATTTTCATTTTCTAAAATAGCATAAGATTCAATGACAGGAAATTCAACTTCTTGAGAAATATTTATAGAAGGTTTTTCTTCATTTAATGGTCTTAAAGTTTTATTATTATCATTTACTGTTATATGAATATTATTTTCTGTTATATTATTTGATGATTTTTCTCTATTTAATATTAATTTTGGATCTATATGAATATTAACTTCACTTTCATTATTTTTTATATTTAATAATGGTTTATTAATTACATTTTCAACTAATTTTTTTTGAAGTTGTTTTTCTTTTTGATATCTTTCTTTTATTTTATTTATTTTTAATTTTCTATTTTCTTCATTTAAATTATCAAAATTATAATCATTAATATCATCCTCATTATATAATTCTTGATTATTAATATCAATGTCAATTTCATTATTATTTTCATTATAATTATCTATATCATAATTATTACCAATTTCACTATTATTTTCTTTATCATTAATTTCATTATTTATTTCTTCATTATTGTTTTGTATTTTTATTTCATTTTTTAATTTAGGTTTATTTTTTGCTATAATATAATATTTATTTTTTTTCTCATAATGTTCTTCTTCAATTTTATTGTCATTTTTTAAAAATTGTGAATTAAAAACTTCTTTTTTTCTACTATTTGATAAATTATTATTATTATTTTTATTAATTTGTAAACTCATTGAATTAAAATTTCTTATACTATTATATCCATGACTATTTTGATGATTTAATTTATTTACTTTGTCTTGTAAAATACTTTTATTTTTAGTTAAATAATTAATTTTATATTCTTTATTTTCCATTTCTTTTTTCAAATATTTAATTTCATTTTTTAAATTTATTAAATCATTTATACTTGATTCAGCTTTATAATTATTATGTTTTATTTTGGCAATTTCTTTTTTATGAAATGATAAAGAATTAGATAATTTATTTGTATAATCTAAATTCTTTTTCATTTCTTTTTCTTTTTCTCTTAATAAATTTTCAACATTATAACAATTTGAAGATAATTCATTAACTTTACTTTCTTGTTTAATAACAACTTCTTCTAATTCTTTTTTTTCATTTTCTAAAGTAGAAATATTATTTTTTAATATTTTAATATAATCTTCATATTTTTTTTTATCTACATTTATTGAAGTTGGAACTTCAGTTTTTATTGAATTTAATTTTTTTAATTCTGCATTTTCTTTAATTAACTCTGATATTTTATTATTATTATTATCTTTTTCTTCAGTTAAGTTATTTATTGTCCCATTTAATAATTCCATCTCATTTTTTAAATCAGAAATTTCTTTTAAATATTTTGATATATCACTATTTAATTGTGTTTCTTTTTGATTAACAATTTCAGAAAATTTTAAAAGATTTTCACTTTGTTCTTTAATTTTCTTTTCCATTTCTTCCATTTTAATTTTCATTTCTTCACTAATAGAAAAACTTTCTATTTTCCCCTTATCACTATTCTCCTAAAAATAATAAAAAAACCAAATAACTTACCATTAAAAAATTATTAATAAAAACATATTTAAAAAAAAATACCAAAAAAAAACAATAAAAAAAACTCCTTTTTTTAAATAAAAAAAAAAAATAAAAAACAAAATTTAAAAAAAAAAAAATGGAAAATCCAAATAACCAAAACGACGATTCTCACTTTAAACAATTCAACATTGACTACACAAAAGACATGGAAACAGAAGAAGACGAATTAGAAATATTAAAACTTCGTGATCCTGATGTTCACGTATTTTCCCTTCCTCCAATGACATCATCAAAAGGTCATTCAACTTCAGATTTCACAAATTTAATATTTAAAGGAATGATGAAAATGACTGTAAAAGGAAAATATATGTTTATTTATTTTTTAAATCCAAATAATACAATTTTCATTGTTAGTATTGTTGATGAAAATTATGAAAAATTTATTTTAAATACTGATTCTTCAAGATATTTTTCTGTTAGAGCTATGAATAGTGAAGGTGTTCCTAATTGGTATGGAGTTGCTTTTAAACAAAGAAATGCTGCTTTTGATTTTAAGAAAACTCTAATGAATTTTAAAGAAGCTTATCAATTTGAACAAAAGTTAAAGATGAATGAAGGGAAAGAATATGTTCCTAAATATGATTTTTCATTACAAACTAAGAAAGATGATAAACCGAAAAATAATTTAGGGAAGTTTAAATTTGGACCTAAGTAAATTTTTATTATTAAAATTTATAGAATTATTATTATAATTATTATAATTATTATTTTTATTTTTTTTTAAATTATATTTTTATTTATCATTTTCATAAATAAAAAATGCAAAAATTAGGAAAAAGTCAAGTACATAAAAAACCATCTAAATTTACAGAAAATTTAAGTAATTTAACTCAAAAAGAGAAAATAGAAAAAATATTAAAAATATATCCAAGAGGAATAGAAAGTATAATAGATGAAAATGAACCAGGAGAAAATAATGTATTTATAATGTTAGTATTAAAAGGAACTGAAGATTTTATAAATAAATATATTGGAATTGCTAAAAGAAGAGTTAATGAGGAAATTGAAAATGAAGAATCTGGTAAACAATTAATTAATATGGATGATGATAAATCAATAATTACAAATTTAACTATTACTTCTAAATTTTTACCTAAGGAATTTAATACAAAAAATTATGAAAAAAGTGGAAAAATTAATGAAATAAAAGATATTCAAATTAAAATTAAAAGAACTCAAAAATATATTAATTACTTAATGGAAATTTTTAAAGAATTAAATAGAAGTGAAGATAAGTTAATTGAAAAAATTGTTAAAGAATATTCTCTTCAATTAAGTAAAAAATTAATGGAAGAAAATCCTGATTATTATAATGAAATAATTGAATTAAGTAAAGAAGCAAATTTAACTAAAGATAATTTTTATGAATTTTCATTTGAAGATTTTATTCTTTTATTTTGTAGTATAATTAAATTTTATACAGGAATAAAAATTAAATTAGAATTAAGAGATGAAAAATCAAAAAAAGTTTTATTATCTTTATATATAAAAAAGGAAGAAAAATTTGAAATTATTGCAGAATTTTTTGGATATGAATTACAATTAAAACCATATGCTTTAAAATTTGAAGAATTTTTTAGAACAATTCATTTAATAAAAGATGAACAACAGAAACAAGTTGTAATGAGAAAATTATCTTTATCATATAAATCAATAGCAATGGAACAAATAAATAATGTAAGAAAAGGTATTTTTATAAATCCTAAAGATATAAATAATTTAATTGATGTTCAATTTTATGATTGTGATATTAATAATTGTTTATTTTTCCCTCCATATATTCCTTTTCAAAGAGATAAATCAATTAAATATAGAAAATATTTACCAAATGATAATACACATTTATGTTTAAATGATCCTGAATTTGTATATAATAGTGGAAATAATAAAATTGAATGTCATGAAAATTGTTCTAAATTTAGAAATATTGATAAATTAAGATTAATATATAATAATTTAGCTCATATAATGAATTTTTCATCTTTATATAAATATAAATTATTAAATATGATTATTTATAAAAGAAATTATTTAGCTTGTGGAAATGAAATTTCTCCTTTTTATCTTTTTTATCATTTTATTCAAATTTATAATAAAAAAAAATATTTAAAAGCAATAACAATAATAAGAAATTTTTTTGGTGAAAGTGTTGGTTATTATTTCCTATGGACTTGTTTTTTTAGTTATTGGACTATTTTTCCTTCAATAACAGGAATAATAATAGCAATAATTATAAAAAAACCACCAAAACAATTAAATGAAGAAATAGATGCCTTTAAAAATTTTAGACTTGATTATTATGATATAACTTTAATTTCTTTTTGTTTAATTAATGCAATTTGGGCAACTTCTTTTTTAAAAGCTTGGAAACAACAAGAAAGTATTTATAGATATTTTTGGGGTATGGAAAAATATTATCAAAATCAAATTCCAAGTGAATTTTTTATTCCTGATGAAACAAAGAAATTTATTTTAGGTGAAAATATCAAAATAAAAAATTATAAATCATTCTATAAAAAAATATTATCTTTTTTTATAATTTTATTATTAATAATAATTAGAGTTGCAATTGTAATTTATATTTTTTTTTTGAATCCTAATTTTAATATGCAAAAAGAAACTACTTTATCTTATTTAATTTTTGTTAGTACAATGAGTGCTTTAATTACAAAAATTTTTAGTTTTATTAATGGAAAAATTTGTTATCAATTATCAATATGGGAAAATCATGAAACAAGAGTTAAACAACAAAATTCTCAAGCTTTTAAATTAATAATTGTTGAATTTATTAATAATTTTTCAACTTTATTTTATATCTCATTTTATAAACCATATCAAAAAAAAACTAAATGTTTAGTTAATAATTGTTTAAAAGAATTAGAAGTAACAATTTATATTCTATTATTTTGGAATTGTATATTTACTTCAATTGGTATATTATATCCATTTATGATAAAATGTTTTAGAAATTTATTTGGTAAAACAAAAAAAATCTTACGACAAAATCATAATCAAAGTATTGAACATCAATTAATATGTACACCAAAAAATAATTTAATATATGAATTTACTCAAAAAATGATTAGATTTGGTTTTGTTTGTTTATTTTCAGTAGGAGCTCCTTTAACTCCTTTATTTGTTTTAATTATTAATTGTATTGAAAGTTTTGCTGATATTTATAAATTATTTAATTTATTAAGAGTTGAAATTATAGATGGTTCTTCTGGTATTGGGATTTATAATACTATTTTTAAAAATATTTATTTTATTGGTACTTTAATTAATGTTTCTTTAATTTTGTTTACTAGTCCTAAATTAGCTAGACTTGATTTATATTTACAAAAGGAAATTACTAATAATGATGATTTTATTATTAAAGTTTTAATTTTTGCTGTTTTAGAAAATCTTATTTTGATTTATATGAAAATTTATAATTTTAATATATTGCCTATTTGGTTTTTACATTTAGATGATTTGAAAGTTTTATATGATAAAAAATATTATTCTAGAGAAATAAGGGCTTTACCACATGTATCACTTGAAGAGAAAAAATTAAGTTAAAAAATAATTTAATTTTTTTTAAAAAATATATTTAAAAAAATCCATTTTTTTTATTTTTTTGAATTGTAAAAATTTAATAACATATAGTGACTTTTTTCATATATATAAAAATATAAATAAAATAAAAATAAAAATAAAAAATAAAAGCATAAAAAAAGCAATCTTATAAATATATATAAAAAAAAAAACGAAAAAAAAAATAATAAAATATTCATTTATAAAAAACATAAAAAAAAAATGGGTTGTTGCGGAGGTACCGATACAAGTGAAGCAGCAATAGCAGCACGTAAAAAAAGTCAAAATGGACTAAAAGGTGAAGGTGCTGAATTGAATGACGAATTAAATGGAGTTGGTGGAATTGATAATAAAAACGGACTCACAGGTGAAGATGAATTCGATGAAGGTCCTTATGAAAATTTAAAAGAAGGAGAAGTAATTAAAATAGGAGCAGTTGAATTTCATAAAACTGATCCAAATAAAAATTACTTAACTTTATGTTATGATTATAAAATTGATACAAGTGATAAAGTATCACCGGTTACAGGAAAAAAAAATAATAATTTAAATAATGTTTCTAATAGTGGGAAAGGTGGTAAAGGTAGTAAAAATAAAGGAGGAAAAAATAATGAAGATAATGTAGGAACTGCTTTTTTAGTTAAAGGAACTCCTATTATGAATTATAATCATGAAGCTCAGTTTATTAATTTGAAGGAAATTAAAGAATTTTGTTCTATGTTTTTAAATGAGAAGAGAATACCATTTAATTTTGAATATAATTTCCCACAGGAAGGTAAATATAATTTTAGATTTAGATATAAGTTTGCTTTAAATAATACTAGTAATATGTTTTTTGGTTGTAAAACTTTAATTTCTTTAGATTTGACTA
Organism: Isotricha sp. YL-2021a; assembly: GCA_023806865.1. NCBI lineage: Eukaryota > Ciliophora > Litostomatea > Vestibuliferida > Isotrichidae > Isotricha > Isotricha sp. YL-2021a. The sequence continues at coordinate 44,865 of JAJJLH010000151.1, forward strand.
GTTTTGATACTAAATATGTAAAAAATATGAGTTGTATGTTTTTTGGATGTAAAAATTTAGAAAGTTTAAATGTTTCAAATTTCAATACTTCACAAGTAACTTATATGAGTAATATGTTTGCTTATTGTTCATCTCTTAAAAATTTAGATTTATCTAGTTTTAATACTGCAAATGTTACTAATATGGGAAATATGTTTCAGGATTGTAAAAGTTTAACTAATTTAAATATTGCAAATTTTACTTCACCTAAACTAACTTTTCTTGAAGGTATTTTTGAAGGTGTTAGTAAAAAATGCCAAATTATTTGTAATGATCAAAAAATTTTGGCTGAATTGAAAAAAATGTGAATTTATTTTTTTTATTTTGTTTTTAATTTTTAATTTATTTTTTATGTTTATGATTTTGTTTTTATATTTCATAGAATTTTTATTTATTATTTTGAAACTTTTTTTTAATATTTTTTAAAATAATGTAATAAAATTGTTTTATTTTTAATAATTGTCCAGAAAATAATAATAATTTTATAAATCATCATCATTAATTGCTTTAATTTTATATGCATTATATTTAAAGCAATATCCAAAAAAAAAATTATTCATCAAAAGAAAGAAGTTTATTGTGAAGTTGTATGAAATATAAAAAAAATTCAAAAACTAAATCAAGCATTAATAAAGAAAATGAAAATTCAAAAAAACACAATTCAAAGATAAATAAAACTGATAAAAAAGAAAAATTAACTGAAATAAATTCAGTAATTGAATTTTATTTAAGCAATGAAAACTTAAAACAAGATTCAAATGGTTATATATCAATTGAAGAATTATTGAAATGTAATAAAATTATAAAAAATTCATATTCAAAAGAATATTTAATTGCATCAATAAAAAAAAGTGAAAATATTGAAATTGATTCATCAAATAATAAAATAAGAAAAAAAGAAAATAAACAACCAACAGAATTAAAATTATTAAATCAAAAAAGAAAATTAAGTGATTTTTCAAAAATTGAAATAGATGAAGAAATAAAAGATTTTAGAAATAAAATTACAATTGACCCAATTGTTTTTAAAATTACTTCAGAAAAAGAAATAAATGAAGAAAACTTTTGGTATTTAATTAAGGAAAATTTTTCAAATGAAAATCCTCATTTAAAAATTAATTATTGTACTTTTAAAAATAAATTAGGCTTCTTAACAATATTATATCGTTGTGATCAAGAAGATAAAATTAAATTTAATAAAGAATTAAAAGTAAAAGATAATATCTTATTAATTGAAAAAGCAGAAGGTGATGATTTAATTGATTTTTGGAAATATAATGAAAAAAATTATATAAGAGTTAATAATTTAAAAATTGATGATAAAAATGAAAATTATAATTATAATATTCATAAAAATGAAATTTTAAAGAATCCAATTAATTTAGGAGGTTTTGAATTTAAAAATATTAATGATATTAAAACAAAATCCAAAAGTATTATTTCAAATAATTTTGATAATGAACCTTTAAAGGAATTAGATTTGAAATTTGTTGAAGATATATTAAAATTTCATCCTAAATATGATGAAAAGATTAAAGATATGAAATTTATTTCAGTTGGGAAACATAGTAAATATACTAATACAAGATGCTTTTATATTGTTAAAAATAATGATTTAAACGAAGATTTTTCCATTCAAAAATGTATCAATGTAATTGCATCTAAAAATTGTTAATTTATTTAAAAAATATATATAACATATTTTTTAGTTTATATAGTAAATAAAATATATATTTATATAAAAATTTTTCAAGAAATTAAAATAATTTTAATCATATTATTTAAATAAATAATTAAAATATTTAAATTTCAAATAAATAAATATATTTAAAATATTTTTCAATCATAAAATATTGTATAAAGTTAATATAGTGATAAAAAATTTCTTTAAATATTCCAAATTTTGTTCCTTAAATCTAAAAAATAAATAGAATTTATTTTATTTTAATGCTTTAAATAATTATTTACATATAAAAAATTTTTTAAAAAATTTCCTTATTTTATATCACTTAATAAATTAAAAAAAATTTTTAATATTCATATAAAAAAATATAATTTTAATCATCCTTCATTATTTTTTTTACATTCCTTCTTATATTCAACATAACTTTCAACCCATTCTTTATTTCTCAATTTAACATACTCTTCCGAATATTCAATTTCATGAACAAAAATTTTCTTCAACTCAGAATTAAACTCATAAATAACATTTAACTTATCAATATGGAAAGCATATAATAGACTCCCTTTTTTCCTTTTAGTATATTTCGAATGAGGATCAATTTCTAAAATTCCTTTAATTAAAGTAATTAACTCTTCTTTATTATCATAAAAATTCAATTTATAATTTTTTAAAATATAATCTAAATTCTTTTCACTTTCCTCACTAAAAAAAACTTGATTTTTAATTTCATTTTCAGCATTCATAATCCATTTAGGATATTTAATATTCTCATCATTTAAATTTAAACTTTCTAAATGATGATAAGGTTTAATATCAATAATTGGTGTTCCATCAACCATATCAACACAAGAAATATAAATTTCATTATTTACAATTTTTTCAAATTTACATAAAGTTAAACCAATTGGATTAATTCTATGAGGACTTCTTGTTGCAAAAATTCCAATTTTTTTCCCTTCTGAATATTTAGGAGGAGAAATTTTTGCTCCTTGGAAATTTGTATGTAAATGAAATATATAAATTATCCAAATATAAGTAAAATTTTCTATTCCTTCAAATGAATTCATATCTATTGATTTATTTATTATTATTTTTCCACGAGTTAAATTTAATAAATTTCCTTGTCGAGGTATACTAAATTTTTCTGGGAAACAACTTTGTAATGTACCTATACTTTTTATTGCATATGTTGGAATGTTTTCATTTTGATTTTTTTGAAGGAAGGTTTTTAATTTTTCATGATATTGAGTTTTTAAATATATATTTATGTAATGTTCTGTTATTTGGTATTTTTCTATTTGGTTTATTTTGTTTTTTGTGTTTAAGTTTTGGAGATAAGTTTTTTCAAAGTTTTCAATAAAGGAATCTTTGAATTTTTCTTCTTTTGATTTTAAGAAAATATAGTAAAATTTTTGGAGGGAATTTGTTGAGAAATCACCTCTGTTTGTTTTTACTGTGTTTATGTTTATTACAAATTCTATTTTATCATTTAAATTTTTTATATTATTTTCATTGAAATTTTGCTTTTCTTCATTATTATATTTTTCATAAATATTATTAAAAATATCAATAATTTCATTTTTTAAAAATACCATAACCTCATTTTTAATATCATCAATGAATTTATTATCATTACTCTTTTTATTATCAATATTTTCCATTCAAAAAAGAATAAAAAAATGAAAAAATAAAAATAAAATCTAAAAAATAACAAATTAAAAATTCAAATTAAAAATAAAAACCAAAAAAAAAATAAAAAATGGATGAACAAACAGGTTCAAAAATAAAACTAAAAGACTATGAAATCCAAATCGGAGATACCTATAAACTAGACACAAAACACAAAATCGCCGCAGGAGCATTTGGAGATGTTTTTGAGGGTCAAAATGTAAAAAATGGTGAAAAAGTAGCAATAAAGTTAGAAAGAGTAGATGCTCAATTCCCTCAATTATTCTACGAAAGTAAAATATACATGTCTCTCCAAGGAGGAGTAGGTATTCCAAACATACATTGGTGTGGTAATCAAAAAAACTACAACATTCTAATAATAGATTTACTAGGTCCAACCTTAGAAAATTTATTCAATAACAACAACCGTCAATTCTCCTTAAAAACAGTATTACAAATAGGAGATCAAATCCTTCAAAGAATTGAATTTATACATTCACGTAATTTCGTTCATCGTGATATTACACCTGAGAATTTCGCTTGTGGAAATGAAGAACAACAAAAAGAGAAAATTATATATATTTTTGATTTTGGTTTATCTAAAAGATATCGTGATCCTAAAACAGGTCTTCATATTAATTATAAAGATAATGCTGGTATTATTGGTTGTATTCGTTACTCATCAATTAATGCTTTACTTGGTTTAGAACAAGGAAGAAGAGATGATATAGAAGCTATTGGTTATATGCTTGTTTATTTTATGAAAGGGAAATTACCTTGGCAAGGTATTAAAGCTAAAAATATGAAAGATAAGTTTAGAAAATTAAAAGAAAGGAAATTAGAAACTACTGTTAAAGAATTGTGTACTGGATTACCTGATGAATTTCAACAGTTTTTAAGTTATACTAGAGAAGTTCAATTTGAAGATAAACCTGATTATCATTTACTTAGGAGATTTTTAAAACAATGTGCTGATAAACATAAAATTAAATTTGATGGAAATTTTGATTGGATTAAGGAAGATACTATTTTTGGAAATAATGTTATGAAGTTTAATTTAATGGATGATGATGAGAAAAATGAAAATAAGGAAAGGAAGAAAAAAAGAGGAAAGACTGTTAAAATTAAAACTAATTTAGATGATGATGAAGAAGAGGATGAAGATAATAATGAATAGGAAAAGTTAAAATAAATTTTTTTTATATTTTTTATTTTAATGTGTGTAATTATATTATTTTTTATTTTCTAATAGTAAAATTCAGTTTTTTTATTTTTTATTTAATAGAATTATAAAATTAATATTCAAATAAATAAAAAAATAAAATGTCATTTAAAGTAATTTCATACATCCTTCTTATTATAATATTAGTAAGTTCAAATATTTTAAAAAATAAATACAAAAATAGGTTATTTCAATAACAGCAATAACACTTTCATCAATAAACTTCCCTTTCTTAAACATGATCTGGACAAATCATTATTTTGGTCCTCTTGGAATATTAGAAATAGTAGCAATATCATTCTCAATGTTAATAACATTAATATCATTTATTATCATAACATTAAATTCAAAAATCTTATTAATAATCCTTCTAATAACATTATTAATATCATCAATATTTACATTTATAATATCAATATTTCTTTTCATAGGAACACAAATAAGATATTGGAATGAGAGTTTAGGATGTCATACTCAATATAAAGGATTATATCGTGCTTGGAAATCAGTAGATATTTATTTACAAAGTGTAGATGAGACTTTATGTTCAATTGATTGTCCTTGTTATTTTAATAGAACAACAACAATGAAATATTTAAATAATCCAAATACAAATTATTATTATAATAATTGGTATGTTAGAAATGTTTCAATTGATGCTTTGAGAATACAAGATTGTAATAAAAGTTCAAGAAAGAAAAGTTATAATAATTACTTAATGAGAAATGCATATTATAATTATACTTTAAATACTTATTGGTTTGATTGGTATTTTAGTAAAGTTGAAAAATATTTTAAATGTACTGGATTTTGTGGTTTAACATATTATAATGAAAATTTGAGAACTAATGGGAAAATATTAAAATATTTATTTAGTGATTTAAGTAATGTTCCTGATAATTTTGGTTGTTTAGATTCTTTTATTCATTGGTTACAAAGAATGATGAATGCAGTTGGAAGTTTTTTTGTTTTTATTTTTGTTTTTCAAATTATTTTATGCGCCATTATTTTATGTATGATTGTTAAAGGAGATAATTATAATTTTGATGATTTGAGTAATGGAGATATTGAAGAAAAAATTGAATTGAAAGATAAATTTGATAATGATATGAAAATTATAAAAAATGAAAATAATAAAAAAAAAAATGATGAAGAAGATTTATTTTTGAAAAGTGGAATTAATTCTAGTAAAATAAGTGATTTGAAAAAAACACATAATGATTCTAATATAATTAATAATAGTATTCCTATAAAAAAAGAAAGAGAATCCAATCCTTTTAAAAATATTGAATTGGAATCTTTAAAAAAGAATAATCAAGATATTGATAATAATTTAATTCAAAATTTTAATAATGAAAAAGAAATTTCTTTAGTTGATGATAGTAATCTTCAAGATGTTAATGATTATACAAAAGCACCTCAATTAAAAAAAAAATTAACTAAAAATTCTCAAAAAAATATTCATATAAATGAAAATAAAAAACATATTATTTTTAATCCTTCAAATAATGCTTAAAATTTACTATATATATATTTATTATTTTAAATTATTTATGATTATTAGTTCATTTTCATTTATTTTTTTTGAAATACTTTTTTTATTCAATTAAATTCTTAAAGGAATAACATTTTAAAAGAGAGATTTATAATATATTATTAAATAATATAATAGTTAATCTATAAAGTTAGAGAATAGATTTTTTGATGAATTAATAACTTCATCAATATTAAAACTTTCTTTTGATTGAGGATTTATTTTATTATTATAAAATATAATATCATTTCTATTTTTTAAATTATTGTTAGTGTTAATATTATTTATATTATTTCCTAAAGTTAATATTGAATTTAAATAAAAATTCCCATATTTATTTTTTCCTGAAATATATTTATTTGAAGGAATAAAAGGATTATTCATATAATTATAATTTTGTATATTATAATTTCCATCATCATAATTACTCTCAGAAAGATTAGAATTAGTATAATTATTATCATATTTTTTTCTTTCAAAAACTTTCTGTTCTGTCCCTTTATTATAATAGTCACTTTGAATTTGATAATTTTCTAAATTATTTATTTCATTGCTTTCATTATTATAATAAAATTTTCCACTAATTGGAACTTGATTTTCATTTTTAAATGAATTATAATTATAATCATTTTGAACTGAATTTTTAATATTAAATAATTCTCTAACTTCTTTTTGTTTAAACATATTTTCATATGATATTAAATCTTTATCATCTAAAAAAATATCTATTATTCTTTTTCTTAATCTTTGAAAATAATTTCCAAAACCTAAATTTTTTGCAACTTTTAATTTTGCATTAATATGTTTTTCTTTTGTTTTTTGTAAATTTTCATATTTAAATTTGGTTTTTAATTCATATTTTTTTGAATTATTTTCAAATTCTTTTATTTCATTTTCTTCTTGAAATGGTTTTAAATCAATTAAATTTGATTTTTTATTATTTTTAAATACTCCTTTATATAAATCATTTATTTTTCTTTTTCTATTCATATATTTCTTTAAGTGAAATTTATTAATTTATATTTATTATATTCACTTTTATAATTTATTATTTAATTTGTATTTTATTATTTATTACATAAAATAAAAATTAATTAATATTGCTTAAATTAATATTATTTAAGGATTATTATCTTCTGGATTTTCTTTTTTCAAATTATTATCATCTGAATTTTCTTTAATTATTTTTATATTATTACTTTGAATTGGAGTATCTAATTGATTATCTTTTATTGTTTCAATATTATTTTCTTTTGATATTCCTTTTTTATCACTTGAATCATCTCTTGGAGTTTCTAAATTTAATTCAATAGTTTCTTTACTTGGTTTAATAAGATTAATATTTTCGTTTTTATTACTTATTTTTTTAATATCTTTTTTCAATTTTTCATCTGAACTAAAATTCAAACTTTTTTTATTTGTATCTAATTCAATTGAAACTTCTCTATTCTTTATATTATTTTTTATATATTCTTTTTTTTCTTCTCTTTTGTTGTTTTTTTTATCTATTTTTTTTTCTGAATGTTTTTGTTCACTACTTATTTTAGTATCTAATTTATTTCCTTCAATTTTTATATTTGTTCTTTTTTTTTCTCTTGATTTTGAGGTTGTTGTATTATCAAAAGATATTTTTCTTGGAATTCTATTAGAAAAAACTGTAGTTGTTGTTGTTGTTATTAATTTTTCTTTTTTTTCTTTTTGTTCTTTCTCTTTTTTTTCTTTTAATTCTTTCTCTTTTTTTTCTTTTAATTCTTTCTCTTTTTTCTCTTTTATTTCTTTTTCTTTTTCTTTTTTTTCCTTTAATTCTTTTTCTTTTTTCTCTTTAAAATTATAGTCTTTTTTTTCTTTAGTTTCTTTTTCTTTTTTCTCTTTAAAATTATTGTCTTTTTTTTCTTTAATTTCTTTTTCTTTTTTATCCTTAATTTCTTTATCTTTTTTATCTTTCAAATTAATATCTTTTTTTACTTTATCTTTTCCATCAGTTAAATCAATAATTTGAATATTAGAACTTTTTTTTTCAGTTTTTTTTTGGAAAATATTATCAACAGAAATTTCATTTCTTTTCTTTTTCTTTTGAAAATTAGTAACTGTAATTAAATATCTATTATCTGTTTTTTCATTTTTTAATTTAAAATAAGAATAATGTTCAGGAGTTGTTGGTTTTCTTTTATCAATTACTTTATTTTGTTTTTGATTTAAATAATCTTCTTTTTGAATGTTTTTTAATTTATTATGATTATTATTATCTTCAATTAATGAATGGATATTATTTGCTAAATATTTTAATAAAAAAATTACTTTGTTGAATTATATTATATAAATCATTTCTTATTTCATTAATTTCAATCCAAAATTTTTTATCTTTTTCCTCAATTTTATTTTCAAAATTTGATAAATTTGAAAATGTTATATTTATTTTTTCTTTTACTATATTTTTTATATAAAAAAAATTTACTTTTATTTTGATTTTCTTCATTATTTTCTATAACTTTTTTATCATCACTAATTTCAATTTCAATTTCTTTAGTTTTTTTACTTGTAAAATTATTATTTTCTTCTTCATTTTTTTTTTCATCCCCGTCATTCATATTCCCAAAAAGAAAAAAAATTTAAAAAATTATTTAAAAAAAATATTATATATTAATAATACATATAAACAAAAAAAAACATATAAAAAAATCTCAAAAATCTACTTTATTTTTTTTTAAAAATTAAAAAGACTAAAAAAAAAACTTTAATTGTCATCTTTCTTTTCATTAGAATTCTGTTCCTGCATTTGAATAGTTTTAATAATTTCTTCAGGTAATTTAGGATATCTAATAACTTTTCCTTTTTTATCTCTAACTTCCCCATATCTACATCCTCTAAATTTAATAACATCTAATTCTTTTTCTGACACAACAGCCCCATCTAATTTTTCTAAAAGAGGACACATTTCAATTAAAAAATGTCTATAACCTTTAATATGATCTAATGGATTACCATATAAAGTTAAACTTGTTAAACTTTGACATTTACTTAATGCAGTAACTTTTTCAATTTCTTGAATATTATTCCCATGAACATATAAAATTTTTAAAAAAGGTAATTTTTGAACATCTGGACTTATATCAGTTAATTTATTTCTTGATATATCAATCCATTGTATTAATTCAACTTTTCCTAATTTTGATTTAAATGTTAATTCTGGTAATAATTCTAATAATACTTCATATATTCCTGATAAAGATGTTAATTTATTATTTGATACATTAAATGAATTTACATATTTTTTATATTTTATTTTTACTTTTTTTTTCTCTTCTTTTTTTTCTATTTTATTTATTGTATTTTGAGTTTCATTAAATTTTTTTCCACGAGCTTCATTCACATCATCTCTTATTTTTCCTTCATAAATTTCATTTGCTTCGTTTTTTAATTTTTTTATTTTTAATTCTTCTTCTTCATTTTTTTTTTCATTTGCTTCTTTTTCAGCATCTGTTTTTTCTTCATTTGAATCTTTTTTTTTATTTTGTTTTCTTCTTCCACTTGTTGGTTCTTTATCTACTAATTCTGATAAACTTTTTGCATCAAAGAAATTATATACTAATGGCTTGTCTGCTTGAATGTAACATATTGTTTCTTGATCTTCTCCTGAAACTGATGATGTTATTGACATTTATTTATTTTATGGTTTTATTATTATTATATCAGTTTTTAATATATTTATTTTATTTTTTTTTTTTTTATTTTTTTTTATTTTATTTAGAAGGTTTTTTATTTATTGGTTTTTTGGTTTTGGGTTTTTTTCTTTTTATTATTAATTTTTTACGAAACTTAGGAGAGTAGTCTAATCTTAAAGGGGATATTTCTCTTATATTTAAATGTCTTTTTTTTCCTAATAATAAGTCATTTTTATTTGATGGTGTATTTAATAAATCTAATTCCATTTTATTATTTTGTTTTTGCTCTTTTTCATCTAAATTTATTTTATTTATTAAAGAGCAATAATCTAAAATTTATTATTATAATAATATAAAATTTACATGAATTTTCTAAATATTGTAAAATTATACCTGGTTTCTCTTTACTCATAATTTAATTAAAATTAAAATTCTTTTTTATAGTTATATATAATAAAATATTCATAATTCTCTTAAAAAAATTAACAATTAAAAAAATTTAAAATACAATTTATTATTCAAAAAAAAAACAAAAAAAAGCAAACATAGAATACAAATAAATAACAAAAAAATAAAAAATACACAATTACATTTAATTATTATTCTTCTTCTTCATAACAGAAATAGGAAAATACCCAGAAATACTTTCAATAAAAGGAGGCTCAGAACTTTCATTAATCCATTTTATAGCTAAATTATTTAAAATATTATTTAATTTAACAGGACTAATTTTAACCATACTTGAATCAGCAACAGTAGCATAAAAAACAGAAAAACTTTTACACCAAGTATTCATAATCCTAACAACAGAATAATTACTTTCAATACTCATTTCTGGAATTTTACTAATAATATCAAATAAAACTGGAATTGCTTCTTGAGATAAAGTCCCATTACAACCACAAGAATAAATTTTCCTATTTTCACAAAGAAAAAAACTTGATCTAAAACCAGCAGAAATTTGATAAATTTTAATAAATGGATTATCAAATTTTACTAAACCAGGAGTATTAGAATTTTCAAATGAATTTCTACCTAATTGTCCTTTACTACCCCATCCCCAAGTATAAACTTTTCCTGTTGTTGTTTTTACAACAGTATGTTTGAAACCACATGAAATTTGATTTATTCTTTCATTTTTTTTTACAAAGTAAGTTATTAATGTTGGATGGTAATGAGGATTAAAATCACCTAAACCTAATTCACCATATTTATTTGATTTACCCATTGAATATAAATTACCATTATTATTTAATATTATACAAAAGTTATTTCCACATGATATATTTGTTACTTTTTCATTTGCATTTTTTAATGAGAATTTACATGGATAATAAATTATGTTATTTTTCTTTTTTTTATCTTGCCATGGCCAAATATATGCATTTCCCTTTTCTGATATTGCAAAATTTATATATCCTGCACTTTTAACTTGAGTCATTTTTATATTTTTGAAATCTGATATTAAAGTTGGCTTTTCTATTATGTTATTATGACCTAATCCTAATTCTCCATTTAAATTCAAACCAAATGACCAAACATTACCATTTTGATCTAATATAAATGAATGATCTTCACCACATGATACACCATTTGATAAAATTACCTCTTCAATTTCTGGAATTTTTACACCATCAACTCTATTTAAAACTTTTAATTTTAATTCATTATATTTTGTAATACTTAATAATAAATTATTTTCTATATCATTTTTATGAATTAAAGTTGAATTAATTGGTACTCCACATTGACCATAATTATTCCATCCAAAAGTATAAATTTTCCCCTTTTGACTTGTACATAATGTATGTTGTGAACCAAGAGATATTAATTGAATTGGATCATTTATTTTTAAACTTTTTGTATATATAGAATCAAAAATTGAAGCCCATAAATTTTCATATGTTTCATCTGTACCAATCATCATATCAAAATCTAATATTTTTGCAAATAAATATATTTTTCCTTGTTCATATGGATTGTGAATTGGATTATTTGACATTAATTTCATATTACTTGTAAAGGAATTTATGTCTGTTTTATCAAAAAATAATGCTGGGAATAATATACTTAAATTTTTTTTATAATTTTCTTCAAATATTATTGATTGGATTTTTAAAAATTTGTCATTATAATAAAAATTTTGGGGAAGGGAATATTTTGATATTAAATGATTACGAAATGATCTTTGGATATAGAATACTTTTTCTTTTAATAAATTTAATTTTTTAACGTCAAAATATGTTTTCCAATTTTTTTGTATTTTTATTATTTTATCTTCGTTTTCTTTATATTTTGATAATTGATTTTCTGAAATAATTAAATTATCTTTTTTTGATTTTTTATTATTATTTACAATAAATGAATTATTTTTTTCTTCATCTAAATTAGAATTAAAATTATTTTGAATATTATTTGTAAATTTTTCATTTTCATTTTTTGTATTTAAATTTTCATTATCATTAAATGAATATAAATTATTTTCAGAATCATATTTATTTGATGTTAATTCTTTTTCTTCTTCATTTGAAATATTATTTTCATCTTTTATTATTAAATTTTTTTTATTTATATTTTTTTTTTCTTTTTTATTTGATGATATTTCTTCTTCTTCTTCTTCCTCTTCTTCTTCAATTAATTGATTAGATAATTTTTTATTATTATTTTCTATTGGAGTCGTATTATTATATTTATTAATATTATCATTTGGAGTTATTTTATTATTTTTTATTGGAGTTGTGAAACTATTATTTTCATTTTTTTCATTGTCACTTTTACTAGATGAAAAATTACTATTATTTTTAATAGGTGTTATTATATTTTTATTATCATGATTATTATTTTTCTTTGATAGATTAATAGAAATTGACTTTTCATTATCTTGAAATGTTTCTATATTATTAAAACTATTAGAAATATTTTCATTTAATAAATTTCTTTTTGAATGTGGATTTGAATTAATTCTTTTAAGACTTTTACAATTACTTTCATTATTTTCTTCATTATTTATTTCATCAATTTTAGATTTTTTTTCTATTGATAAATTTTCTTTTAATTGAGGTTTTGATGAATTTCTTTTATGAATTTTTTTCTTATTTACAATATTTAATAAACTATCTTCTTTTTCATTTTCTTCACTTTCTAATATTTGTTCTTCCATTGTTTTTTTTTCATTTGATGTATTGTTAATTGGTTGATTTTTCTCTGAATTAGAAGTTAGATTATTTTTTAATTTATCTACTTTGGGTAATATTTTGGTAAAATTACTTGTTTTTTCATTTAAAGATTCATTTTCTTCATTTGAAATATTTTCATCTGTTAAATTCTTATTTTCTATTGAGTTAAAATCATTTTTTATTTCTTCATCATCTTTTTTTTCCTTAATTTCATCATTATTTTCTTCTTTTGAATCATTTTTTTCTTTTTGTTCTTCAATTATAATTTCACTATTTTCATCTTTTATTTCTTCAACTTTTTTTTCCTCTTTTTTTTCATCATTTTCTTCATTTTCTTTTTTATTTTCATTATCATTATCATTTTCTTTATTATCTTCTTTTATATCTTCATTTTCTTTTTTTTCTTCTTTAATTTCATCTTTATCTTCATTTTCTTTTTTTTCTATTTTTAAATCATTTTTATCTTCATTTTCTTTTTTATCTTCTTTAATATCATCATCTAATATATTATCTTTTTTTAAGTCATTTTCTTTTTTTTCTTCATCTTTTTTATCTTCTATTAAATCATCATTATCTTCATTTTCTTTTTTATCTTCTTCTTTTTTTTCTTCTTCTTTTTTTTCTTCTTCTTTTTCTTCTTCTTCTTTTTTTTCTTCATTTTCTTTTTTTTCTTCTTTTTCTTCTTCTTTTTCTTCTTCTTCTTCTTTTTCTTCTTCTTTTTTTTCTTCTTCTTCTTTTTTTTCTTCTTCTTTTTTTTCTTCTTCTTTTTTTTCTTCTTCTTTTTTTTCTTCTTTTTTTTCTTCTTCTTTTTTTTCTTCTTCTTTTTTTTCTTCTTCTTTTTTTTCTTCTTCTTTTTTTTCTTCTATTTCATCATCTTTTAAATCATTTTCCTTTTTATCATCTTGAAATTCTTCATTATCTTTTTTTTCTTCTTTTATATCATTATTATCTTTCTTTTCTTCTTTTATATCTTTTTTTTCTTCATTATCTTTTTTATCTTCATTATTTTCATCTTTATATTCATTATTTTGTATTATTTCTTCTTTATCTTGTTTTTCTATTTTTTCTTCATTATTTTTTTTCTCTTCTTTTAATTCATCTTTATTAACATTATCATTTTTATCTTCCTTTAATTCATTTTTATCATCATTATTTTTATTATCTTGTTTTATTTCATCATTATCTTTTTTATTTTCTTTGATTTCATCATTTTCATTTTTTTCTTCTTTTATATCATTTTTATCTTCATTTTCTTTTTTTTCTTCTTCTTTTTTTTCTAAAAATTCTTTATCAATTTCATTTTCTGAATTATTTAAATTTGAATTATTTTGTTGAGATATTTTTTGTTTAACTAAATTTTCTTCTTTAGTAGAATTATAATTTTCATTTACATTTATATCTTTAAAAATGGTTGAACTTTTATTTCTTGTAGTATTATTTCCATTTTTTGGATCCATATTTATTTAACGTTTAAATTTTTTAATTTAAATAAAAAATTATTATAAAGAAAAAAAAGAAATTAAAAATTATGATTATTTTTGAATTCCAAAAAAAAATAAAAAATGAATAATATAACTTTTAGAACATTTTCTTCAGATGATAAAACTGATACTTCATATCAAAAACCTTTAAAATACAAATTGATAAATGATATGAAAAAATTAAAAAATTTAAGTTTCTTAAAACAATTAGAAAGAATAAATTCTTTTCATCATAATTCTTTAAAAAACTCATTAAATACAAATTATAATTATTTCAAATTTGGAAAAGAAAAATTAAAAACATCAGATTCAACAATAATTCCTAAAACAAAAATATTTCCACCTTTAGATTTATATAATAATTATAATAATTCTCCAATTAAAAATAGTACTTTATCAATTGGTTCAATTAGTACTATTCATAATTATACAACTAGAAATAATATATTAAATAATTCACAATGTTTATCAGAAAGAAAATATAATAAAACAAGAAATAAAATAAAATATCTTCAAAGATTTAATTATTCTCTTCATTCAAAATTAAAAGTTAAAAGTGAATCAATTGATGATTTGAAAAAGAAAATTAAAAAAATTTATCTTTCTAATATTATTTATTCACTTCAAGAAAATGAATATAAAAATATACAAGAAGAAAGAAATATTGCTATTGATTTAATGAATTTACAAATATTAAATTATGAAAAAATGATTCATTTAATCAAATTATATATTGAAGCAGATAATAATTATTTATCTCATTTATATAAAAAAATAGAAATAGAAAAAGAAAAAAGAGAAGATTTATTTGAAAAAAGAAATGAAGTTTTACATGAAACATATTTATTAAGACATAGATTTGGAAGATTACAAAGAAGATTTGAATTTTGTTTAAACAATAAATTCTTTTTATTATGTGTTAAAAATAAAACAAGTTTATTTGACAAATTTTCAGAAGAAGATAAAAAAGATTATCAAATTGATATTCATTCACTTCATATTTTATCTAATTTTAATTCAATACAAAATCAATTTAATAAAAAAGTAACTATATCTATTAAAGGTAGTGAAAAAAGATATTCAATTTTAGAAGAAAATATATCAAATGGAATTAGAATAATTAGAGAACCAAGAATTATTTTTTCTTCACCTCAAGAATTTAAAAAGAAATTAGATATTATTTCTTTTAATATTAAAAATAGTTTAATGATTTATAATGAAAAACAAGATGAATTAACTTTATTAAGGGAGAATTTAAAAGAAAAACAACAATTAATTCAAAAAGATGAAGAATTAGAAAAATTTTTCAATGAAGAAATGAGTGTTACTGTAAATAAATTAAAAGAAGTTAAATTAAGAAATGAATATTTAAAAGAATATTTAAATAATTTACCAAGGGATAATAATGATAATAATCTTAATTTAGTTGATTTGAAAGTTATTGAAATTTATAATAAAATAAA
Source organism: Isotricha sp. YL-2021a (assembly GCA_023806865.1). NCBI lineage: Eukaryota > Ciliophora > Litostomatea > Vestibuliferida > Isotrichidae > Isotricha > Isotricha sp. YL-2021a. The sequence continues at coordinate 60,794 of JAJJLH010000151.1, forward strand.
TAAAAAAGAAGAATTTAAAAAAAAAATTCATCATTTTAATGAAAAAGTTAACACTTTAAGTAGATTATTAGAAATAGAAAATAAAATAAATGATTTGATTCATTTTAAAATTGATCAAGAAAAAAATAATTATGATAAATATTGTATTGTAAAAAAAAATATTGATTATCAAAATAGAATTAAAGCAAATAAATTAGCTAAATTAAAATCAAATAAAGATTTTCAAGAAAAATTAAGAAAAATAATTGAAAAAAGTGGAAAATATATTTACCAACCTTATAGAAAAGTAAATGAACTATTTTATATAGCAGAAAAAAAAAAATCAAAATCAAAAGAAAAATAAAATTAAAAATTTTTTAATTATTTATTTATTTGAAAATAAATAATTCTCCAAATAACTATAAATAATAATTATAAATAATTATTTTTAAATAAACAAATTTCAAAAAAAATATTAAATCTTAAATATAAAAAAAATAATAATTTCCAAAAAAAATTTTTTAAAAAATAAAAAAAAAGAATATGAACTTAATCCTTATAACCAACACTTCTCATAATTTGAATAAAATCTTCATCACTATCAACACAAGTACTAATATCAAACCAATATTGTTTAAATTGATCTTCAGTAACTCTATCATCTTCTTTAAAATTATCCCAAGTAATTAAATATTCTTTTAAAATTTCAGGAGCAACTTTAATAAATTTTGTTGCTTCAGGATGATAATTCATATCAACCATTTTAGTTAATTTAGTAAATGAAATCCAATCAACATTTTCAATTTTTAATTGATCCCAAAATTTTTTAATTTCATTTTTTCTATTTTCACTTACTCTTCTAAAACAATTTAAAACAATAATAAAATTAACAAAATCACTTCTTTTAAAATCAAAAATTTCAAAAATTTTACTAACTTCATCATCAGTTAAAACAATAGCTTGTGAATTTAAATAATATTTAAAATCATTTCTTCCAATTAACTCACTTTTATTTTTAGATAAACCTCTCAAAAAAATTTTTAATAATCTCAATCCAACCCATCCTCTTTGCATCATTCCTTTAATAATTTTATCTTTAATTTCTTGTGGAATTTTCATACTTAACTTTAATAAATTTTCTTCAGTATCATAACCTAAAATTAAATTTTTCATATCAGGAATAGTAGAAATTTTTTTTAAATTTTCTTCCATTTCTTCTTTTAATTTTCTTTCTTCTTCTTCTTTTTTTTTTCTTTCTTCTTCTAAAATTCTTTTTTCTTCTTCACTTAATTCAAAAGTAAAATCTTCATTTTTAACATTTTGATAATATTGAACAGCACCTCTTGTATCTTTTAACAATTGAGTAAAACCACTTGATCTTGCAAAAGGATTTGGTTTCTTTAAAAAACTTCTATAAACATTTCCAGAATTAATATTATTTAACCAGAAATTATTATCACTATTACTTTTAACAATATTATTTCCATTAGCATTAAATTTAGTAATTCCTTTATTAATTTCTTTTTTTTCAGGAGGAGCACCACCATTCATTTTTTTTAATTTTTCAATTGGAATAATAGAAACTGCTTTATCATAAGGAACAGGAAAATAATCTTGAGTAAACATATGACGTAAACCAATATAAGAAACTTGTGGTTGAGCAACATGAAAACTTTTTGTTGATGTATCAAATGAACGAAAATCTTTTTTTGCTTTTTCCATTTGATTTTTAAAAAAAGATTGAGTTTTATAAAATTTTTTAAATAATTCATCATGTTCATCTTGACTTAATTTTTTATGCATATATTTCTTTTCTGGATGTTTATGATCACCATATGTTGTATTTGTTGTTATGTATGATGAGTCTGGCTCTTTTTGACCTATTACTCTTTTATATGTGTCATCTCTTGGTTGGGATGATGTGTAGGAAACTTCTGGGTCAAATGTTCTTTTTGGGAATGGACCATCTGTAAATGTTGCTGTTACTGAACGACCTTCTCCAGTTTTTTTACGAAGTTCTTCTTCTTCGAACCAATTGTTTATTAGAGTTCCATTTGGGAAGTATATTGTTTTGTTGTAGATGTTAGTCATTTTTTTTTTTTTTTTTTTTTTTTGATTTTATTTTTTATTTTTTTTTTTTTTTTTTTGGGTTTTTTTTAGGAGTTATTAATTTATTTAATTAGTTTATTTTAAGGTTTTTTTTTTTAATATTTTTTTTTGAGTTTGGGTATTATATTATAGAGAGTAGTTAAGTTTTTATTTTTTAAAATTTATTATTTAAAATTTATTTTTTTTTGATGAAATTATTATTTTTTTTAAAAGGTTTAGTTCATCTTTGTTAATATTTTAATATTTTATCCTATTTAAGATATAACATATATAAAAAATTTTTCAAAAATAAAATTAATTCTTTTTAATCCTTAAAGAAAATAGATAATTTTTAAAAATTGAAAATTCTGTTTCATATAAAAATCACTCAATTTAATTATTTAATATTAAAATCTAAATGGGAAGAACTAGATCATATACAATATATCAAGAAGATGACCTGAAAAATTCTAATGTAAAAATTAATATAATATAACAAAAAATAAAAAAATAGGATAACTTAATCAAAGAAAAGTTCTCTGAAAAAACAAAAAATAATTTAGATGATTCTTTTTCAGATAATGAAGAAGATGAATATTTAGGATTAAAATCAGGATATAAAATTGAACTTAAAGAATTAACTTTAAAAGAAGAAGAAGAAATTGAAGAAAAAGAATTAGAAAATACAATAAAAGAATTAAATGAAAAATATAGAAATAAAGAATTATTTATTTATGATGATTCAGATGATGAATTTGATGACTTATATAAAAAAAGTGATTTAAGTACTGGAAGTTCAAATGGAACTTTTGATTCTTCAAATTTTTATGATGATGAATATATGAAAAATTTAATTTTTCATAATGTAAAAAATTATGATAAATTAGTTAAAATTATGTTAATTGGTGAAAAAGAAGTTGGAAAAACTTTGTTTTTAAATAAAATTTTAAATAAAAATATTATAAATGAAAAATATTCTTCTACTGAATTTTTGAGTATTAAAAAAATCAATACTGTAATTAATAATCAGAATATCAAATTGGAATTTTGGGATTCAAATGTTAATTTTTTAAATTCTATATTGATTAATATATATTATAAAATAGCTAATTGTTTCATTATTATTGTAAATGAAAAATCAAATTTTAATTTTATTGAAAAACAAGTAAGTGAAATTCAGTCAGTAAATAAAACTGAAAATATTTTCTTTATTTTCAATTGTAATTTGAAAGAAAATGAAAATATAAATAGTTTAGAAAATGAAGAAAATTTTAAAAAATTATGTAATGATTATTATATTAGTTTTCATAGGATTAATTTGACTGAAATTTCTTTAAATAATAGGGATTTTTCTCTATTTCTAGAATCAATGATTTTAAAATAAAAATAAAAATTAGGATAAATTTTCATATAATTAAAATGTGTAATAATGAGTATAATATTTTATATAGTAAACACCATATTTAAATTATTAACAACAGGTGTTTTATAATTATTTATATCTTTATTCAGTATATATTTAAATTTTATTTTATGAAATTTTTAAAACAATTTTAATATCTTTTGGATTAGCTATTTATATATAAATATATAAATTATAAATAAATAATGTTATTATTTTAATTTACTTTTTTTCTTTATTTTTTTTTAATTGTTCCATTGCTTTTGCAAATGGGTTTTCTTCTTTTATTGTATTATTAAATATTTTTAATTCTATTTTAGGATTTTTTGTTATTGTTTCTATTACTGGAGGTTTATAAACTCTTTCAATTTCAATTCTAATATTTTCTTTTTCTAATAAATTAAATAAAGAACAACCATTAATTGCGAGTAAATAATTACCATAAAATAAATGATTATATAAAGCCCATACAATTCTAATAAAATACAAATTCATTATTTCAAAAAATAAAATTCCAATTATAATAAAATAAATATTACAAAAATATGTAATAATAAAACATATTTTATTTTTATGATATTTAAAATATTCAATATAAGGAAAAATAAATATTAAAATAATCCTCCAATAATAATATAATTTTGCATAAAAACATTTTAAAGTTAATGCAACATGAAATGCAATTAAGTTAAATAAAATATCAAAATAAATAATATATTTTTCAAATGAATTATTTGTTTTTTTAAATATTAAAAATAACAAATCAAAAAATAATGAAATAAAACCAATAATCATTATTCCTTGTTGTAAACTATATTTCCTCATCATACTATCTGGAACTTTCATTCTAAATAAAAATAAAAAATTTTCTTTTAAATTATTATTCATTAAACTTTGAAATTGTGGGTCATATTTTAATGGTCTCATCAAATGTAAAAAATTTATTTTTGAAAAATTTTTGAAAATAAAATAATTTCCAAAAATATAATAATATTAATTATGAATTCTAATTCTATTAACAAAAATTTACCAATAATATTTGAAAATCAAAAATTAAGAGCACTTGGTTTTAGAAGAAATAATTATTTTAATACACAATTAAAAAAAAATGTACTCAATAATTATATTAATTTAAAAAAATATACAAATAAAGGTATACAAAATAATTTGATAAATAATAATTTTTCATCACAAATATCCAGTTCTAAAAGAAATATTAATGCAAATGATTCAGATTCTACTGTTGATATATCATCTTTTTATACTTTTAAAACAAAAAGAAATATTAGGAAAATTAATTATAATCAGATAAAAAGTCTATCACAAGATAGAAAAGAAAAAGAAATGAAAAAAAATGAAGATAAAATATTTTCAACAAAACATTTAATATTACCTAGACAAAAGAGTCAAATATATTTTAGTGTGTTTAAAGATCTTGAAAAAGATAATGTGAAAAAAATAAAATATGTAAACAATAAATTTAATATAAGATATGCAGAAAATGAAAATTATTATAAAAGAATAATAAATAAAGTAAATAAAATGAGAAATGAAAGTTATTTTATCATAAATCATGATTTAGATAAGGATAAATTAACTGAAAAAAGACATGAAAGATTAAAAGAAACTAAAAATAAATTAAAATTTATTAAAAATGTTCTTGATTATGCATTTGATTCATTATTACAAAAAAAATTAAATGAAAAAAAAAGAAATAATTCAAATGAAATTAAAAGAAATAATTCATGTGAATATTTTAATTAATTTTTATTAATTATATAAATTTTTTTTTATACATTAAATGAAAAAAATTAATTTTTAATTATTTTTCCAAAAAATATTTCTTGTATAATATCAATATTATTTTCTTGTGAAGTTAATAATAAATTATAAAAAGTTTTAGAAATTTTTTCTTTATTATCAATAATATTATCCCTTAAATAATTCTCACTATATATTTTATTACTTAAATTTGAAATTGAAATTTCTTCTTTTTCTTTAATTTCATTTATTTCATCTAAAATAATTTGAATTATTATTTCATTATTATCATTATTATTTTCTTCAGCAATTTCTTTAATATCTTGTAAATTACTTTGAATATTATTATAATATAAATCACCATCAACAATATCATTTAAAGTTGATTTTAAATTTATAGTATTAACACTAGTAATATTTAAATTAGACTCTTCTTCAATAATAATAGTATTATTAGGTAAAGTTTTATTGAAAATAGTAATATTTTTTCCATCAAATACATTTTTAATAGATAAATTAGACATTATTGATAAAGATTGTGATTGAGAATTTTCAAATGAATCAATACCTCTTCTTTTATCATATAATGAAGATATATTTTTCTGAGAAATATTCATTTGACTACCAAATATATTTGAAAAGGGTAATATATTATTGTATGATATTGAATTGTTATTATTTATTTCAGTAGATATTAAATTTTTAAAATTATTAAAGTCTTTTATAGAATAATATTCTTTTTTTAATTTATCAATTATTTCTTTGTTGTGATAAATGTTTTTTTCAGGTAATTTATTTTTTATATCAAAATTTATTATATCATCTTTTTCTAATTTTAAATTTGTAAACTCTAATCTTGTTTTTTTTATTTTGGAATTTGTTTTAATGTATTTTTCAAAATTAAATTTTTCTTTATTTGTTGAGGATTGATATTTTTGTTCATTATATTCTAATTGTTTATTATTTGATATTTTTTCAGAAATATTTCCTTTTATTATAGTATTAATATTTGAATTTAAATTTTCCTTTTCATCACTTATATTATTATTAATATTAAAATCAACAAAATCAGATAAAATTTCTTGATTATGAATATTATTTTCATTAAAAAAAGGAGAATTTTTTGTATGATTATTTTCAATTTTACTAACATTTTGAAATAATTTTTTCTTAGATGTTTTCATATTAGATAAAATAATTTTTGTATCAATAATACTTTGAGGTTCAATTTTACATGGAGTTTTTAATTTAAATTCTTTTTGATTATTATTTATTTGTTTATTAAATGTATTCCAAAAATAATTTTCAGATTTTGACTTTGAACCCAATAATGACATATTATAAGAATTTAAAATACAATATTGATTAATTGAACTTTTAATTGATGATATATTATTTTTTTTTACACAATTATCATCTTTTTTTAAAAATAAATTCCCTATCTTTTTTCTATTAATATTATCTTTTATATTTATTAATATAAAGTGATTATTTGAACAATAAAGTATTATATAAAGTTTTTTTAATACCATTGTAATTCCCTTTATTATATATGAACAAATTTTCATTGATATTTCTTTACTTAAAGTTCTATTTTTATATATTATAATCTATTTTTACTTTATTTCTATAAAATCTTTTTTTGTTAATTCATAATTTTTAGTTATTTTTCCTGATTTTCCCATTAGCTCAAATTTTGATAATGTTTTACTTTTTTCCATTAATTAGAGGTTAATTATTTTTTTAAATTTGAATTATAAAAATTAATTTTTTTTGTTTAATTATTCTAATTATTATTTTTATTCTATGGATTTTTGGATAAAATTATCATATTTATATATTTTAAATAATAATACAAATTATATCAAAGAATTAGGATCTGGTGATAATTCTGAAAAATTTAAAATTGAAATATTAAAACTTAAACAAATGTTTCAAAAATACTTTCTGAATATTTTCTTATTTTTATTATTTCCTTTATTCATTTCAATATTTTTCAGAAATTTGAAAATAATTATTTTAATTTTTATTTTATTTTCATGTAGTTATTTAATCCCAATATATTGCTTAAATGAATTTGAAAAATCATATAATTTATTTATTAAATTTTGTCAAAATATTATTAAATTTGAAAATATACAAAAAAATATTTTTAGAATATTACAATATAATTCAAATATTAAAGAAGATTATAAAAACATAATAAATAATTTGTGTGAAGAATTATTATTAATATTAAACAATAAAAATTTTATAAATTCAAAAGAAAATGATTTATATAATGAAGAGACATATTATAAAATAAAAGGACAAATTTTTATAAATTTATTTAATGAATATGAAGAAATATTTTGTTCAAATCAATATTATATTTTTATATTTTGGAATAATTACTTGAATATTAAACTAAATAAATTTATAAAAATTTTAAATTATAAATCAATTGATTTATTTAATTTAAATGAAGATTGGAGTGAAATAATAAAAAATTATGATGAAAATATAAAAAATATAAAAAACTTATATCAAGAAAAAGAAAATAAATTTTTATCAAAAGTAGAAATAATATATAATATAATGATAAGTAGTTGTGAATTAAATAATCAACTTCAAAAACTTATTTTAAAAATAAAAGATAATGAAAATGATTCACAACATTTAGAAGAATTACTTAATGATATAATATTTAAAAAACAAAATTCAATTGCCCAATTAATAAAATTAAGAAAAGAATATACAAATAAAAAAAATGAAAAATTAGATGAAATAACGAATGATAATTTAAAAGATGAAGATGATGAAAATCAAAAAGAAAATAAAGAAAATGACACCTCAATATCTTTATTAGAAATAGAATTAGGTAAAATAAAAAAAGATAAAATAAAAAAAGAAAATGAATATATTTCAAATGTAAATCCTTTTGATATAATAAAAGGACAAAAAAAAGTTCAAGGATTAAAAATGGGATTAATATCAGAATTAGAAGAATATTATTCAAAAATAAAATTAAAAAAAAAAGATAATGAGTAATGATATAATAAATTAATTAAAAATAAATAAAAATATTATTTAATTATATATAATATTTTATTCATTATATTGTTCTTTTAATTCTTCTAAATATTTTCTTTCTTGCTCAATATCTTTTTTTCTTTTACTTATCATTTCTAACATTTTATCAATATTATTATTTATTTCTTCAATATTTAAAGGATTATTATTATTTGAATGATAATTTTGATTTATTAAATTATTTGCTTGATTTACAATTTTTTTTGGCGTTGGTGATAATATATTTTTTTTGTGTTTTGTAGTTGTATTTATTATTCTTTTATTATAATTATTTGTTGTGTTTAAATTATTTGAATTATTATTTGATGAATTATGATTTGAAGTTGAATTTAAATTATTTGAATTATGATTTGAGGATGTGAAATTATTTGAATTATTATTTGATGTATTCATATTAGTAGAAGTCATTATATTACTCGAATTATTATTTGATGTATTTATATTATGTAAATTTGTTGAAGATAATATATCAAAAGAAAAATTTTCAGATGTTAAAGTTTTTAAAATAAAATTTCTTTTTTCTTCTAATATATTTTTTAATTCAATTTGAATATTTTTTTCTAAAATATTATCTTCTTCATCTTCATTTGTTAAAGTAATGTTTAATTCATCTAACCCTTTTTTTTGATAAAATTTTGAAATATTTTTATTATGTTGAAAATTATTTTTAGTAATATTTTTTGATTCATCTGTTAAAATAGTATTATAATTATTATTAGAAATATAAAAATGATTATCACTTTTAGTTCTAAATAATTTATTATTTTTATTAATAAAATTTTGTTTACTATTTTCATCAATTTCACTATCATTTAAATTATAATGATTAATTTTTAATTTTTGTATTATTTGTTCTTTTTTCATTAATTCATTTTTTAATATTAATATTTCTTCATTTTTTCTTTTTAAACTTTCTTTTATTATACAATTATTTTTATTATTAATTAAAGAAAAATTAAAAGAATTTATTTCAAAACTTTTTTCAATTGTCTTTTTTATACAAGGTGTATTTGCTCTACGCATATTTTTTTCAATTATTATATTATTACATTTATGTAAATTCTTCTCATTTTCAAGTTCTGTTATTTTTTTTGATAAAAGAAGTTTTTCTTCTTTTAATTTTTGTATAATTTGATTTTTACTTAATGTATTATTTCCTATGTTTTGTGTTTTTAATTTTGCATTCTCTTTTTTTAATAAATCAATTGCTTCTTTTGTTTGTTTTATTGTTTTATTTAAATCTTTTTGTATTTCTTCATTTTGTTGTTTAAATTGATGATAATCATTTTTTAATTTATTATATGATTCAATAGAAATTGATAAATGTGAAGACATTTTCTTTTTTTGTATATAATTTGTTATTATTTTTTTTTGAGTAGAAAAATATTTAAAAAAAATAATTATAACAAATTATAATATTTTTTATTTTTTTTTCATTTTAATAGACAAATAAATAATAATATGTCTGAAATAACTTTGATAATAAAACCAATTATGTTTGAAGAAATTAAAAAAGAAATAACAATTAAAATAAATCCTGATTTAACGCCAATTGATTTAATATTTGAAATAAATAAAAAAGAAGGTAATTTAGGAAGTAATTTAAATTTCCTTTTCAGAGGAAAGAAATTATTATTTGATAAATCATTAAAATCTCAAAATATAACAAAAGATAATTTAAAATTATTAATGAACAGAACAAAAGAACCTCAATTTTTTATATCAGATGAAACAAATAATATTAAAACTTCAAATGAACAATTAAATAATCCAATAAATATAATAGAAAATAATTCAATTCCAACTCAAGAAATAGAAATTGAAAAAGCAAAAAAATTTTTATTAGAAAAATACAAAGATAAACCAAATCAAATTTCCATAATAAATTCCTTAATAAAAACAATGCCACATATAGAAAATATGTCATCAAATGAAATAATAGAAAAAATAGAACAATTTTTATCAACAATAACTCAAAAAACCTTAACAGAATATTTTCTTAATATAAAAAATAATGAAAAATTTACATTTAATGAAAATTCCCTTACATCAATATTTACAATGGGAAATGGAACAAATGGTCAATTAGGAATTGGTTCATTTATAATAACAAATTTACCAATAAGATTAAATACATTAAGAAGTATAAAAATAACACAAATTTCATGTGGAATTTCTCATACTTTAGCTTTAACTGAAAATAATACAATTTACACTTGGGGAAAATTATATAAACCAATATCAAATGATAAACAAAAAAATATTGAATTTGGTGATTATTCAAATCCAATATTAATAGAAAGTTTAGTTAATGAAATAATAATATTTATATCAACTGGAAATAATCATTCAATGGCATTAACAAATAGAGGTGATTTATATACTTGGGGTGAAGGGACTTATGGTCAATTAGGACATAATATTAAAAATAATGAAATTTATCCTAGAAAATTAAATATTAATAATTTGAAAATTACTAATATGAAAGGAGGTGCTTGTCATACTATTGCAGTATGTGAAAATGGATTTTTATTAGGTTGGGGTAATAATGAAAAAAATCAATTAGGTTTAAATAAAATTAATGAAGTAACTATTCCTCATTTATTAACTTTATATGAATTAAATAATAATTTAACTATTGAAGAATATAGATTTTTAAATAATAAAAAAAAATATAATGATTTAAATGATAATGATTTAAATATTAATGATAATATTAATTTAAATTTAAATGATTTAAGTACTAATGTTGATGATTTAATGAAAATAAATTTAATTACTTGTGGAAGTTGGTATTCTGCAGTCACTTCTCAATTATTTCCTAATGATATTTATATTATGGGAAATAATTATAAGAGAACTATTAAAATTAATTATTTTGAAATTAATAATTTTGATATTAAACAAATTGTTGCTTCTAGTAATTTTTTATTTGTTCTTACTGAATTAGATGGGATTTTTAAAATTGCTATTAATGATTTAGATGATGAGAAAATTCCTATTGATAAATTAATTGAAAATGTTGAAATAAAAGATATTGATAAAAATAATATTAAAAAAATTGAAGTTGGGTTAAATTATATTTTAACTTTGACAAATTCAAATAAATGTTATTATACTGATATTAAAATTAAAAATGAATATAAAACTAATTTATTAAATCAAGAAGTTAAAACTGATATTTATGATATTTCAAGTGGCCCTGATCATTTGTTTTTAATAACAAAATTAAATTCATATAATTGTTGTGATTTATTATATGAAACAATTAAAAATAATTTAGTAAACCAAGATGATATTTCTAGCTTTGATATTTTTTTATATAAAAATGAAAATTCTATAATTTTTTATCCTTGTCATTCTTATATTATTGAACAATATATTGATTTGAATAAATTAAAAAATCTTAATAATGGAAAATATTTAATTGAAAAATTAACAGAAAATGAAATTGAACATATGATTGAATTAATATATACAGATAATATTAATTGGAATTTATATGATTATGATAGTATAATAGATTTAATAGATCAATTAAATAATATAAAAGAATTTTTAAATTCTGTCAAAGGAGAAACGAAAATGAATGAAATATTAGATTTAATTGATTTATATAAAGAAAAATATAATGAATTTATCAAATCAGAACAAAATAATGAATCAACAGATAAAAAATTAAATAAAAACTTAATGAATTTAAATGGAATGCTAAATACAACATACAGAGAATTATTAACAAAAATAGCAAATATTAAAAATATAAATAATCAAAATTCAAATTTAAATAATAATAATTTTAATAATCAATTTGAAGGAAATGAAAATCCAAATGATCAAATTTATGGTCCTTTACGTCCTTTTCCAGGATTATTACCTAGACCAGGTTTATTCCCTTTTCCTGATAGGAAAAAAAAACCATTTGAAAATTTAAAGGGTGGTGTCACGACTGGTGACTCTATGATTAATAATAATAATAATAATAGTGAAAATAATAATTTTAATCAAGGATTAAATATTGAAAAATATAAAAAATATAAAGAAGAAATTGAATATAGTTATTCTTTTTATAAAAAAATGGAAAATATTAAAAATGTTTTATCTAAGAAAAAAATTGATTATATTCAAAAGAATATTAAAAGTTCTTTTTCTTTTGAAATACAATTAAATGATAATGATATTATTTCAATTAATAAAGATATTCTTTCTTTTAAAAGTTTATATTTTTATAATTTAATAAAAATGATGAATCAAAATAAATTAAATATTAAAGATATTAATTTAAATTTTTCTGAAGATAATTTTAAATGTTTAATTGAATTTTTACAAACTTCTCAGTTTAAAATTGAACAAAAAGAAATAATAAATATGTTAGATTTATCTTCTTTTTTTATGATTGATAATGCGATTTCATTAATTGAAATTCAATTTGAACAAATGATTGATTCTGATAATGTTCTTTGTTTAATGGAAATTGGGAAAGATTATAATTTAACTTATTTATATCGTTCTTGTCTTATTTATATTATTACTCATTTAAGTGAAATAAAAGATAAAGGATTAATTAAATATATTAAAAATGAAGACAGAGAAAATTTAAAAAATTATTTAAGATTAAACAATAAAGAAATATAAAGAAAATATATTTTAATAGTAATAAAATATATATTTATTAAATTAAAAATAATTTTATTAAAAAATTCTTATTATAAAAAATTTCCTTAATAAAAATTTATAAAATGATTAAATCAAAAATCAAGATTAAATATCATTTTGAATATATTATTTAAAAAAAATATTTACAAATCAAAAATTTATAAACTTATATTTTTAAAACCAAAAAATTTCATATTAAATTTAACTAACATTAAATTAAAATTACACTTTTGAAAATAAAATTAAAAATAACAATTTATTAAATAAAAGAACTAACTCTAATACATATTTAATTTAGGTATAAATTCATAAGCAAAACTCATCCAATCAATTTCTCCTTTTCTTTTTCTATCAAATCTAATAAAAGATAAATCAATTCCATTAGGAACTTCCCCAAATTTATCAATAAAAAACTGATAATAATCAGAAATACTAAAAACCCCTCTTAATACTTTATCTATTTCATTAAATAATTTCATAACTGAATTATTTGTTCCTTTGTTTAATTCTTGTCTCATAATTTCAATTTTTTTTTCTGATTCAATAATAAAGATAAAAAAATTTTTAAGAAAAAAGAGAGTAGTATCAAAAAAAACTTTTGAATCTTTTGTAATTATTAATTGAGATTTTTTTTCCATTCTAATTCTATATTCTTTATTAAAAGGAACTAACATATCAAAAAAATCAATAAAATTTAATAATCCATTATTTGAAATATCATATTTTTTCATTATTAAAGTTATATCATCATTATTAGGATATAATCCTAAATTATTTAAAGTTACTTTTAAATCATATTCTGTTATATAATTTTTTTTTGTAATACAAAAAAAATTAAATGCATCTTTTATATTAAAATCTTCTCTAAGACTTAATTCAATTTTTTGATTTTCAATTTGAATTTCTGTTTCACATATTAATTTAAGTATATTTATACATATATTTAATTTTGGCTCTTTACTTATAATTTTATTAACATCAATTTCAGGAATATTATTATTAAAAGTATTTTGATTTATATTTATATTATGATTATTTAAATTTTGAATATTTTGATTTGAATTTTGACTATTTTGATTTAGGTAATTTGAAAATTCAAAATTTCTATTTACATTATTTTCATTTTGTCCATTTCTTATTGGAATATTTCTTAATGTTAAATTATCTGAAATTTGCATATTTGAATTTTGAATATTATAAAATTGTTTAATGTTAGAATTATTTTGTTCTTCTTTTCTAATTAAATCATTAATAATTTTATCATTTATTACTTGTTTAGATGATGTTACTTTATCAACTTCAAAAAATTTTTGTAAATCATCAATAGTTATATAACCACTTTTACATATATTAATTCTTTTCATAATTCTTTTTATATCATTATAATATAAATCAAAACCATTACTTCTAATATAATTTTTTAAAACTTCACTATTAATATTTTCATTATTTCCTCTTATATTTAAAAATAATCCTAAAATTGAAAAATCTTTCCTTCTTTTTATTTCATCTTTAATTTCATTTATTTTCTTTGCAATAAATAATTCTTTTTCAAAAATTCTACAAACTGCATATTCAATTGGATAAGGTAAAAATTTAAGAGGATATTGTTCTCTTATTTCATCTTTATTATCACATAAATTATCATCTGGTATAATTAAATTAATAAAATTTGAATAATTTAATGCATTTAAATTATCAGTATCATAAAAATTTAAAATTGTTTTTACATCTGTTATATTATATTTTACACAATTTACTTCTAAAAATTTCATTATATTATCAATTGTCACTAAATCATTATTATCCATATCAAATCTTTTAAATATTATATATGGATTAAAATTTGGTTGTGAAAATAAATTTTTTCTTAATTCATCAACTTTTGCCTCCTGAATATTTAATTCTGATAATAACGTTAAAAATAATTTTTGTGTTTCTGTTGGAGGCATTTTAATTAAATTTTTTATATATATAGGAAAAAAAATAAGAAATTAAATTATAAATTTAAATTGAAAATTATAAATTATTCTTAAATTATAACCTATTCCTTTATTTTTATGATTTTCATTATAAAATAATTCATAACAATAAAATTTATAAAAATAAAAATCAAACAAAATTAAAGAAAGAAAAAAAAAATGGGATTATGTCAAAGTAAAGATAAAAATGATATTAAAAATTCAATTCACAACACCCTAATCCAAAACAAAAACGAGGAAACAACAATAAATTCAACAAAAGAAAAAAATATAAACAAAAATCAAAAAAAAGAAGATATAATAGCAATAAATAGTGGAATGACAGTGAATCCAAATAAAGAAAATATAAAAGACAACTATCAAATTTTAACAAAAATAGGAGAAGGTTCCTATGGAGTAGTATGGAAAGTTCGTCATAAAAAAACAAATTTAATAAGAGCAATGAAGAAAATAACAAAAAATTTATTATCAAAAACTGAAACTGTAAATGAAATAAAAAATGAAATAGAATTATTAAAAACATTAGATCATCCAAATATAGTAAAAATATTTGAATTTTTTATTGATTTCGATGGTTATTATTTAATAACTGAATATTTACAAGGAGGAGAATTATTTGATGCAATAAAAAATAATGGTCCTTTCTTTGAACCAATAGCAGCAAATATAATGTATCAAATTTTAAGTGCTGTTAATTATTGTCATTCATCAAATATTATTCATAGAGATTTAAAACCAGAAAATATTTTAATTGATTCTATTAATAAAAATACTGGTTTTTTAACTATTAAAATAATTGATTTTGGTACTGCTAAAATTTATGAACAAAATAAAAATGAAAATAAAATTATTGGGTCTTCTTATTATATTGCTCCTGAGGTTTTAGAAAAAAATTATAATGAAAAATGTGATATGTGGTCTTGTGGTGTTATTTTATATACTTTATTAAGTGGGAAATTACCTTTTACAGGAAGGAAACAAGGAGAAATTTTAAGAAAAGTTTTATTAGGGAAATATGATATGAAAGGAGAATGTTTTGAATCTATATCATATGAAGCTAAAGATTTAGTTAAAAAATGTCTTGAAAAAGATGTTAATATTAGAATTTCTGCTAGAGAAGCTTTATTACATCCTTGGTTTAATAAATATCAAACTAGACAATTTTTTTGTCAAGTTACAGAATATTTTTTAGAAAAAACTTTAGATAATATTAAAAAATATAAACCAAAAAATAAAATTCAAGAATTAGGATTAACATATTTAGTTCATAATTTACCTGAGTTAGATGAGATTAAATTATTATATAAAGTATTTAATTTATTTAATACTAATGGTAATGGGAAATTAACTAAAAGAGAAGTTAAGGATGCTTTACATAAATATATGTTTAAAAATTCTAAAAATAAACATAAAATTGGGAAACAAGCAGAAGAAATTTTTAAAAATATTGATAATGATAATAATGGTTTTATTGAATGTGAAGAATTTGCAAGAGCTGGAATTGATAAAAAAATATTGAAAGAACCTAATATTTTAAAATTTTCTTTTGATTTTATTGATAAAGATCATTCTGGGGAAATTACTATTAATGAATTGAAGGAAGTTTTCAAAATTAAAAAGAAAGAAGATGAAACTCAATTAAAAAAAATGATTAAGTCTATGGACACTGATTCCAATGGGAAAATTTCTTATAATGAGTATAAACATATGATGCTTAAAATTATTGAACAAAAATGATATTTTTTTTTTCTATTATTTACATTATTTATATCAGAAAACTTTCTGGTTTGGGGGAAATATCGTTTAATATTAATATTTTTTTATTTTGACATTTATGTTATTTTATTATTAAGTTGTAAATTAGAAATTTAATCTTTATATTATAAGATAATATTAAATATATTTTTTTTTATTCTTCTATTAAATATTCATTTTTATTATCTTTTATTTTAATATATTCATTATTTTTATTATTGCTGTCATTGCTAATATTTGAATTAGTATTTATTTCATTTTCTTTTAATTTTATATTAAGATGTTGTATTTCATTATTTATATTATTTCTATTTGTATTATTTATATTTATAATCTCATTTACCATCCTTTTTATAAAAAATAAATAAATATTTTACATATATACTTCTCTTATTTTTAATTACTTTTGTTTATGTAATAAAAGAAATGCAATACCTAAATAAATAAAACAATATATAATTAACATAGTACCAATATTATTATGCTTCTTATTCTTAATTTTTAAAGATTCAAAATCAGAAAAAGTAAAAAAAGCAAATTAACAAATGAAAAAAACCTGAAATAGCAATTCACATCATATAATTATAACAAAAATTATACATATCAAAAAATCAATTTCAAAAAAAATAATAAAATTCAAAAAAAAGAAAAAATATTAATCAAAGTAAAAAAACTAAAAAAATGACTGAACAAAAATTAGAAGAAAACAAAGGAAAATCCGAACTAGAAAACGAAGAAGAAAATTTCATTCTTCTATATTCACCAAGAACAGAATATTCAATGAAATTAGAAGAAGAAGAAAAAATGTATAACGAATTAAAATTAAACTTCGATCCAATAACAATAAAAATAATAAAAAAGCATTTTAAAGAACGTTTAGGTGCATTAAAAAAAGAAGAAATGGTTGCAATATTAAAAAATCATTTATTAGGATTTTTACCAAATCATCCAAATAGAGAAAAAATAATGGTAAAATTACTATTAAGATTATTTAGTGATATTGATTTAAATGATAATGGAGATTTAGAATGGAATGAATTTACAAATTATATTGTTCATTTAGGTTCAGATAATAATAAAGCAAAAAATAAAGATTATAGATTAAAATATTATGCTAAGTCACTTTATACAATTAATGCTTCTGATTTAACTGAAAAAATTACTTATGCTTTTTGCTTAGAAAAAAATAATGTTATTGGTATTGTTCAAGAAGGTAAAAGTAATATTTTGTTTTATGAAACAAAAAAATGTAAAAAATTAAAATGTTATATTGATTTAAAAGATATTCAAACTCAAGTTGATACTTTGGAATTTTTAGAATTGAATAATAGAGCAAATAAACTTTTAGAAAAAGAATTAGAGGAAAAAAGAGAAAAGAAAAAACATTTAAATTCAAAAAATAATAATAACAAAAATCCAAATTTACAAAATGATTCATTAAATAAAGAAAACTCACCTAAAGATCAAAAGAAAAAAAAGAAAATTGAAGATAAAAAAATTAACCAAAATTCCCAAAATCAAATAAATCAAAATGATATATTAAATTTATCTAAAACAAAATTAATAAAATCTTCATTAAATAAAAAATTATCAATTTTATGTGCATGTTTCATTCCAGAATATGATTTAATTTTAATAAGTGGTACAAATAATACAATTACAGCATGGAAATATATAAAAGAAGAAGTAAAAAATGTAAATGTAACTCAAGATTTTAGATTATCAAAAGAAGAATTAAGAATTGCAATTTTAATTGCAGAATCACCACAATATGCTATGTGTTGGGATCCTGCTTTAAAATTATTATTTACTGGACAGAAAGATGGTAAAATTTTAAAATGGGATTTAACTAAACCAAATCCTATTATTGAAGATACTTTAGATATTAAAACTGTTAAAAAGAAATTATCAAATAATCCAAATTATGATAAAGAAAATAATAATAAGGAAGATAATAAAAAAATATTTGAAGAATTAAAAAAGAAATCATTTAAAAAATTCAATGATAATAATATAAATATATTAGATGAAAAGGAAAAAAATATGAGTGTTAGTTGTTTATTATTATTACAAAAATTACAATTATTAGCAGCATCATATTATAATGGAAATATAATTTTATGGGATACTTTATTAAAAGATTATAGGAAATTTTATACTGATCAAAGTACAGGAATTTATTCAATGGCTTTTGATTCAATAAGAAACTTAATTTTCACATGTGGTTTCTCACATGATATTTTTGTATATGATCCTTATATTGATGGTTCATATGTTTATAAATTAATTGGTCATAATTGGAGTATTAATTCAATTGAATGTAATGAAAAGGAATCTGAATTAATTTCTGTTGATATTTTAGGTACAATTAAAGTATGGGATACTTCACTTTTAATAAATTTCCAAACTATAAAAATAAATGAACAATTTGTTGATAATAGTAAAAAAAATCATGCTATAGAAAATAAAAAAAATAAAAAATTATCATCAAATATGAAAATGTTATATATAAATAAATTAAAAAAAATCTTTGTTTATGGTAATAAATTATTATTTTTTGAAACAGATAGAGCAAATAATCCAGAATTAGCAGATGATCAAGTAATATGTTCATGTTATTATGATAAGACATCAAAAACATTATTATCATTTTGTTTAAGAAAAATAAAACTATGGAATATTTTAACAGGAAAAGTAAAACAAATATACGATGATCCAATGGGAGGTGAAGTAACATCAATTGTAGTAGATCGAAATGTAAAAAGAGGATTTTTAGGAGATAATACAGGAAAAATTAGAAATATAAATTTAAAAACTGGTCAAATAATAAAAGATTTAACATCTCATTCAACAGAAATTAAATTTTTATGTCATAGTATGTCACTTAATATTGTTTGTTCATGTTCAATTGATAATATTATTAAAATTCATAATGATTCAGAATTACTTGAAACTGAAGTTATAAAAGAACTTTCAATATTCCAATTTCAAGTAAGAGCTCTTTGTATTGTTGATAGATTTTCAAGATTAGGAATTGGATTAAGTAATGGAGTAGTTAAATTTTATGATATTGAACATTTTCATTATGATTCAGATTTACAAAGTGATCCTTCTTTAATTAAAGATGAAGTTTCAGCACTTTCTGCTATTGAAAATGTTGAATTAGTTTTATGTTGTTATTCATCTGGGATTTGTAAATTTATTGTAACTCCACCTTCTGCTATTAAATTTTCTTCTATTTTAGAATTTAATAATTGTGAAAATCAAATGCCAATTGCTGTTTCTTGTATTGAATTTGATAAAGTTAATCATTGGGTTTTTATTGGTGATTTATTAGGAAATATTAAATGTTATGATATGTCAGAATTATATAAAGTTATTGATAATATTATTGAAAATGAACAAAGGAATTTTGATAATGAAACAATTATAACAAAAGAAAATTATGATTTATTTACTGGTGTTAAAATTATTAATTTATGGTCTATTGAAGCACATAAAGAATCTATTAGACATATTCATTATGTTGATCTTTATCCTAGAATTATTATTACTACTTCTCATGATTTGAGAATTAAAATTTTTGAAGCTGAAACTGGAAAATTTCAAGATGAATTTAAACAAATTTCTAATAGATTTAAACCAATTCCTATTGGAATTAAATTTTATTTATTAGATCCTTTTAGTGATGATAATAAAATTAAAAGTGAACCTATGTTTTTTTATAGAAAAGATATTGAGAAATTTAATCCTATGGTTAATCAAGAAAATTCTAATCAACAAATTTCAGAATATTCAAAAAAAATTACTGAATTTAATGCTAAAGAAAAATTATGGGTTAATTGTAAAAATTCGAATTTACCTTCTTATCAAATAAGTAATAATTGGAATTTGAAAATTGATGTTAAAAAAGTTTTAGAAAATGAAGAAATAGAATATCAAAAAACATTTAAAATTGTAAAAGAAGTTGAAAAAATTACAAATGAAACTGAATTAATTTTACAAGAAAAATCAATTTATTCTGATTCATATAAACCAAAATATATTGAAGAAATGACTGATTTAGAACAAATTAAAAAATTTAGTAATGTTATTGCTGAAAGATTAAGAAATGTTAAATTAGCTGTTAGTAAAGCAAATTTAAATCAAAGTAAAATGGTTGATTTAAGTAATAAGAAAAAAAATAAAAGAAATTTTATAAAAAGTAAAAGTGCTTTAAATATTAAAAATGATCATAATAATTTTAATAATGATAAAAATATTAATAATTTGAAAAAAAATTTAGCTTTACCTAAGATTAAGTCAAAGTATAATTTTAATCAAACTAAAATTCATACTCCTGCTGATTTATTTAATAAATTACATGATGATTTTAAAAATGGTTATTCACAAATATTTTTACCATTTAGACTTTTAATTAAAAAATCAAAAAGACAAAGTAGGATTTTAATTAAAAGTAAAAGTCAAAATGCTCTTGAAGAAAATGAAAAAAAAACTGATGAAAATGAATTAAGATTAAAAAGATTAAATTCTTTAGAAGGAAATCTGAAACATTTAGAACATATGGAATAATTTATTCTCTTATAATTTTTTCCTTTTTTTATTCAATCCAATTGTATTATAATAGTATAAATAAAAAATAATATAATAAGATAATATTTTTTTTAAACTAAATAAAAAAGCAAATTTAAATAAATTGAAAAAATAAAAAATAAATATGGATTAATATTATAAAAATAAAATACAATAATTATAAACTTTTATCTTTAGGAGAACCATCAAACAAAATTAAATTAATCCTAAAATCATTTTCAGTAACAGTATGAATATAATTATTATTATCAAAAAAAGCAAAATGATTTTTATTCAAATCAGAATATCCTTGCATACTAAAAGAACATAATTTCCTCAAATTTTCTCCATATTTACAAACAGAATTTTCTTTAATATCATATTCAACAATATCATCAGTTTCTTTAAAATCATTATTAAAACCACCAAAAATATAAATTTTATTACTTTTTTCAAATTTAATCCCAACAGAAAAATTTCTAGCAAGTAAATATTCATTATTTTTTAAATGTAATTCTTCCCATTTTTCCATTTTAATCATATTTAACTTTAAAATAATTTCCATATTACAATTATTTAACTGAGAATAACCTCCAAATAAATAAATAAAATTATTTTTTTCATCACTAACTAAAGTACCTTTATATCTATCTTCTTTTAAATCTGGTAAAGCTTTCCATCTTTTTTCTAAAATAGAATAATATTCACATTCAATTTGTTCTTTTCCTCCAATTACAACAATAAAATCTTTTTTATATGATATTAAAGAAGGGAAAATATGAGGAAAAATTGAATTTACTAAAAAATCAATTGAAGGATTTGGTTTTGTTAAATCAATATAACATAAAAATGCACCTACTGTATTATTTATCATTTCTTCATTTATTCCACATAAGAATAATGAGTTTAATATTGGAATTTGACTTAAACCATCTAAGGATTTTAATACTCGAAGAATAATTTTTATTTCGAAACATATTTCTTCTTCTAAATCAAATATTTTCATTATACATATTTGAGATTTGTTTACTTGAATTAAGGTACAGAGTTTTTTGGAAAATGGATTTAAACTATACTTTTTTATATAAGATCTTTTTTTACGTTTTATCTCGACAACATTCTGCGCCTCCCATTTTTAAAATTTTTTTTTTTGTTTTGATTTTTTTTAAATTTTATTTTTTTTATTAAATATTTAATTAATATATATAAAAATTATAATGTATTGAATCCATAAAAAAAAATTTGAAATTATATAATTCATTTAAATAAGATATTTTTGAAAAATTTCAATTAGGTAGTAATTATTTAATTAATTTCATTGAATTAAATTTTATAGATTTAAATAAAATCATAATGGTAAGTATTTTTAATTTTAAAAATAAATAATAATGACAATGATGATATTTATAATTGAAAATCAAAAAATTAAAAATATTATTTTCTCCAATTCTTTTTGATATAATAAATAATAAAAATTTATATTGATTAAATGAATATTAATGATGAATACTTTTTATTTTGAGAAATTATAATTAAAAAAAATAAAATTTTATTAGTTTAATAAAGATGGGATTTAGGAAATTATTTTTTCTATTTATCATCTTTTTTTTGATTATTAATATTTTTTGATTCTATTTCTTTATTTATACGTTGTAAAGTTTTAATTTGAAACAACTCTTTCACATTTTTTGGAAAAGGAATTTTATCAATAATATCACTTAATTCATTGATTAACTTTTTAAAATTATAAGGATTCATCCCAAGTACAAATAAATGAATATAATTTTCAAAATCAAAATCTCCATATTTAACTTGAATAATATATTTACACAATTTTTTATATTGAAAAGATATTTTACTAACTTTAATATCATCAATTTTTTCTAAAACTTTTTTATAAGAAAAATTCTCTTTATTATATAATCCATCACAAATACAATTTAAAATTTCACAATCAAAATAAAATAAATCAGGTTTACTAGTAACTTCTTTTTCAACTAAAGCAGCTTCCTTATCATTAGAATCAGTATATAAATCATCTATAATTAATTTGAATAATAATTTATATTCATTATTATAATTTGATGATAATAATAATTCATTGTATTTTTTTATTATTAATTCTACATCCTTTGAAGTATGCTTATCATATTCTTTTTTTTGAAAATCTGATAATTTTTTTTCTGTATTTTGTTCCCAATTTTTTACTGCGTGAAATACTCTTGAATAAGCTCTTTGTAAAAATTTTTCCGCTGATTCAGGTTCTGTTTTTTTCTTCATTGTAAAAAATTAAATAAATAATTTTTTTTAATTTATATTTTAGGTGATTTTTTTTAATTTTTAGAAAATAAAATTTGTATTTGATATTGATTTAAGTATTGGAATTTAATTTTTTTTAGAATAGATTATATGAAAAAAATTATAATTTGTCAAGAAATAGTTATTAAGTAATTTAATTTCTTTTCCTTTCTCCAGTAGTTATATATTAAAAAAATTATTTTTTTATAATTTTTAACTTCAATATTATAAATTTAGGATATTTAACTTGAAATAATGTTAAAAAAGATTGCAAGATTTTGGAATAATCTTTCAAAAAATTTATTATTTTAAATCTTAAATAAGTTTAAAAACAAATATATTCTCTTTATAATTAATTTTATATATTAGAATTAAAAAAACTTCTTTTTAAAGAATAAATATAGCCCAAAAAATATTTAAATGATTAAAAAAAAGAACTAATGTAAAACTAATATAATCAATTACCAAAAAATATACAAATATTATCATGAATAAACTATATAAAAAGATGTTAAGATGATAATTGATACTTCCTCAAAATATAAACATTCAACTCTTAAATAATATAAATGTAGTTTAAGAACTTCAAAAAGTATATAAACCCTATTTTTAATACATCATAATTAATTTTTTACAAATTAACCATTAAAATACCTATCTTTCTATTTTTCCAATTTTTTTTATATTTAATTTATTATCAAGATTTAAGTTTAATTAAAATGAAAGAAGATCTAAATACATCAAAAAATATAATAACCGATTTTACATCTTCAGAAGAAAATAATGAAATAAATCTTAAAGAGACTTCAATTAAAATAAATGGATTTAATATAATAGAATTAAATGAAGATGAAGAAGATTATCAAAGTGCATTGAATTTAGATGATGAAGAAATAAATAATTTAACCCAAAAAGAAAAACAAAGCTTGATTAATGTTTCTAAAAAATGTGAAAATTACTATAAAAATCAATATGGAGAAACATATATAAATATTCATTGTTTTAAATGTCTTTATAACTCTTTTTATACAAATGAATTATTATATTTTCCAAATAGAAAAACACTTTTAAATTATTTAAAATATTGTTTTTTATTCTTAAAAAAAAATCTTTTTATTGATCATTCCACTTACATTAACAATAAATATGAACTTAAAAAATGTAATAATTCTTATTTAATTAATTGGAAATTTTTTATTGAAAAAACTATATGTAAAAATTGCTTTATGGAAGTTATAAATATGAAAATGCTTTTTGAGAATTTAAAAATTATTTTTTGTGATGTAGAAAAAGAAACTTATTTAAAAGGACTTCAAAAAAAAGGAAGAAATCGAAATAGAAGAAGTATTGTTATAAAAAATAGAAAGAAATCTCAATCACAAAAAAATAATACAGTATCAAATAAAGAAATAAATAATCCATTAATTGCCAATTTTTATAATATTAATGTTAGTTTTAATTCAGAAAAAAATTTAATTATCATAAAAAAATCTGCATTGGGTAATATAATTAATGATATATTAAAAAATAAACAAAATCAAAATATAAAAAAAAAAGAGATAAATGAAAAAATAGAAAATAAATCAAAAACAACTATAAACAATTCCATTATAATTAATAATTTAAATTATAAAGATATTTTCAAAAATAAAGTTCCAAATTTTTTATCATTTAATAATACAAATCATTCTCATAATTTAACTTTAAGAAGATATAATTTCAATAATAAATAATTATACATATCAAATTATTATTTCCTTATATAATGTTACATTAAATTTAAAAAAAATAAGAAAATTCAAAGAAGAAAATACTATAATATTTTCAAATGATAATATTATTTTAATTGAAAATTATTTAAAACAATCATTATATAATAATATTTGGTTAAGAATGATAGATATTCATGATTTGTTTAAATATATTAATAATAATGTTTTAAAGAAAATGATTAAATATCTTATTATTCTTCATTCAGATGAAAATTCTCCTAAAGAAAGATTGGATAATATGGTTAATGAATTAGAAATAATTGAACAAAAATCATTCAAATTTATCCATCTTTTTGAAGCTAATATTATGACAATTTTCCATAATTGTTATCAAATTTTAATGAATATACTAAAAAATGATAAGGAAATTGCAAATTTAATTCCTAAAATAAGTCAAAATTAATTTTTTGAATTTGTGTGAATTTTTTAATTTTTAAAAATTTTTTAATAAATAAAGATTTTATAAATAATTTATATTTTTTATTTTTATAATAACAAGTATTTTTTATTGAAATGTCAATAAAAGAAATTTTTTTTTCTATAACAGAATATAAACCTTTAAATTTTGATTTCTCTGATTTTTATTTTGAATTTTTTTCTGAAGAAACAAATTTTCATGACTCAATTGATTTTTTAGATAATAAAATAATAAGTGATAAAACAGAAATAAAAGGAGATTTAAAATATTTTGTTAAAGCAATAAAAGAAAATGAATTAATAGGAATAACTAATTTAATAATAAAAAAAGAACAATTAGCAAAAAAATTAACAACTATAAATTTTAATAATTTAAAATTAACAATAAGTGATTTTATGAATAAGAAATTATTTGAAAATTCAAATATTCCAAATGATAAAAGAGAAATTTCAATATCTATAAAAATAAAAATAAATTATATAAATAAGAAATTAAATTTTAAAAAACATTTTAAAAAATTAAAAAAAAATCCAACAACACAAAATCGGCCAATAAGTGCAATAAAAATAAGAGAAAATAAAGTAAAATTTACATTAAATAATAAAACTTTATCAAATAAATCACAAAGTTCACATTCAAGTAATAATTCAAAAAAAAAAAATTTACACAAAACATCTTCATTTATAAATAAATCTAAAATAACATATTTTTCATTTGATACTGATTCAAGTGAAGAATCAATTATTGATAGTGTCCTTATTGATAATGAATATACGAAAGAAGAAGAAGAAGAAAATTATGAAATTAAAAGTAATTTTAATTTTACTAATTATGATTATCCTAGTGATAATGAATTAAGGAAAAGAATTAAAAGTGTTATGGATAAAAATTATGATTTACTTATTGAGAAAAATAATTATTTAATTAGAGTTGTTAATAAAAAAAATAAATTAGAAAATGCTTATTCTAATTATTTGAATAAATTAAATATTTTTTTGAAAAAAAAAGAAATATTAAATAAATTTAAAAATAAAGAAAAAATAAAAGTAGAATTAAAATAAAAAATAAAATAAATTAAAATGAATAAATTAGCATTAGCATTATTTTTTTTAGTTATTGCATTTATAAAAGGAGCTGTTGATAATTATAATACTGAACCTTACTATTCATTTGATTGGCTTGACAAAGATGATGATACCTATAAAATTACATTTACTGATAGTGATGCAACTGTAAAAACTTATTTTTCTTACCTTTACAATAATAGTAAAGTTTGTGTACCTAATTGCGAAGCAGATGGAAAAACTTTATCATGCAAATTAAAAGGTTCAGATTGTGGTGGAGATCCAGATAACCCGACATATAAATATTATTATTCAGCATATTATGCTGTAAGTACTAGTACCTTCAATTCATCAATGACAGCAGATAAAATTAAAGAATCAGTAGATGGGGGTTCTGGTGGGACTGATGCACAAGTGACAGTTGCAGTATGTGATGGAAGTTTTCTCAAATATTCTATGATTTTATTAAGTTTACTCATTCTTTAAATAAATAAGAAATTGAGGTAATTTATATTATGATAAATATATATAAAATTTTTTCGGTTTTATGTTTTTTAAAAATTATTAAATGTTATTTTTCATCAATAATTATTCCCAAAAAAAACTTATCAAAATTTATGATATAA